>CALYDF020002359.1:0-10644 GCA_944474145.2 Dicrocoelium dendriticum | reverse complement strand
ACACAGTTAGTGCCACACAAGTAATGGAGTTGTTAAATTTCTGTCTTACCACACATTTCAATTCCAACGGCCAAACTTTCAAACAGATACTGGGCACGCTAATGGGATTGCCAATCTCTGGACCGACGGTCTAAGCAATGCTGCTAGCCCTGAAACAAAACGCACTGCCGATCGTGGAGCCCAAATTTCGGGTATGCTACATGGACGACAGTTTAGTTATAATGAAACGGTCCAGACTTCAAGAAATGCACCAGCTGAGCTACATTTTCCCTGGCATTCAAATCATCAAAGAGAATGCGAACAATAACCAGTTGTCATTCTTGGACGTGATCAGACTAAGACATGATTCTATCCCCCTGAAAACAACGGTCTATAGGAATGTAACGCATATCAATCAAATTTTGAACTATCTCAGGAATCATCCGGCAGTTTAAAAAAGCAGCTTTGTCAGAACTCTCTTCAAACGGGCTCAGCACACTGTAGCACGCCGCGACTGAGGAAGGCGGAGGAGGACCACCTTTGCATGTTTCGGCGGAATTCTTACCCAGAAGTTTTATTCTACTCTTCTGGATGTCAAGAAAACAAGTACAACTCGTATCCACGAGTGCACCAGACAGAAAAACTATTATCCTACTTCTAATCAATGAAGTTGCTGTGATGGCAGCAAGGCTTCTTATACCCCACCGGAGAAATGCTGCGCACGAGGCAATGTAAACGATTCGACGCAAACTTTTTAAGGCAAAGTAGCAATTAAGTAAGTAAAAACATAAAGTATAATTTACAACGTTTCTCGCAAGAATTGTGACAAATATTATGCGGGCAGACGGGAGGAAGACTCGGCACAAGGCTAAACGAGCATAGGCTGGCTATCCGGTGTCATGATGCGAAATCGTTAATGGAAATACCTGTGAATGCCGAGGACCACCAATTCGATCTGGAAAACGGCATGATACTTGGAAGGGCAAAGAGCCGATGGTTACATGGGTTCTTCGGGGCCTGACATTCGGACTGCAACTCAATCAACAAGCATCTGGAGCTAGAGGGCGTAGACGAAGCTCTGTATATCAAGTCCTCAGTAGGCGTCGGACCGACAGGGTGAAGAAGCAATCAATTGGCCTACACACGTGAGTCAATGGACACCTGACATTCAAAGTAGGACATGAGCAATAGCCACACGGATTTGTAATTGGCTCAATAAGCTGATCGATTCTTACCTTACAAACCGAAGCGATGAGTTGCCTAGTTTGACGATGAAACGTCTACAACTAAAATACCAGCGCGGTTAAGGTAGGGACCTTCTCATCCACACCAAGAACTACAGGTATTTTCCGTTATGTCTGAACAATCCTTGCGTCTCACAGCGTTTTCATCACGTAATTTGCTACCAGCGGAATAAGAATTATTCACTGCTAGACAAGGAACCTTTATCTATAATCGTCGGTGTAAGACGGTTTCATCAATTCCTCTGGGGGAGTTATTTCGTACTTCATACAGACAACAAGCCCTTGATATCACTGTCAGAATAGACCAACTATATATATCGAAATGCTTCACCAGGGATACAGAGGTAGGCTCTGACGTTGAGCAAGTATAACTATAAACTTACCTGCATGCAGATTACGAGCAATCGCACAGCTGGTGCCCTGAACGGTCTGCCAGTTGCAGGGACATTACATGAGCCCGTTTCACTGTGAATTGCTTCACCTGAAGCCACCTCCAAATACGACACGTCTAGGTAGTTCCATAATCCGTCAGTTGGCGTATCGAGACCCAGTTCAGTGATGAATAAAACGATTCTTAACAAACGGATGACCTGTTGAGAGAACCACCGATTTACAGCTGCTTACAGCCCTCGGTAACATACTGAGCTTATTCGCTGGCTGTGTTTTGGGGTTCACAATTGCTTCTCCTTAGTAAGGCTTGTACACAGATAGTGCATGAGCTCAATGACACATATCCAGGAGTCTCCAGAATGATGGCGTTAAAGAGGGGATACTGTTGGTGGCCAGGGATAGAGTCAGACATGGAAAATGCAGAAAAATTGTGATACCTGTCAGGCACACCAGCGCAGTAAAGCCCCGGTCCAGTACATCAGTGGTGCTGGACTAACAAGCCGTGGAAACGGATTCACGCCGACTATTCCGGCACAATGAATAGAAACATGTTTTCAGAATCATCGACTCTCACTGCAAGTGGGTTGAAGTGCATCACGTCATGGGAGTGATATCTGTAACCACCGTTATTAAAATGCCTACAACATTCGCTACGTTCGGTATCTCGCGGACCCTATGCAAGGATAAAGGGTTCCCTTGGTCAGCGCGGACCTCCGTCGTTACATCACTAGTAACGGGATTCAGCATATAAAAGCGACACACTATTTTCCCGCGTCATACGGGTTGGCAGAGCGGCCGGTACAAACAATGAAACGTGGAATGTTAAGCAGCGTGTAATAACTTTACAAACAAATCTGCATCTTTTCCTAGTTACCTACTGTACGGGTAAATCTCCGGCAGTACTAATTTTTGGCAGGAACCTCAGGACCAAACTGAATCTACTGTTTCCTCATCCACCGTTGGATTGGAAGAGGGACAGCAGTGGTCTGTGTGTTCCGATGGGCTGAACAAGGTGCTTTTTGAGGGAAATGACTTGCTCCACTCCACTTTGTCACAAGAGGCACACTGGCAACCTAAAATCATAATTTTTCCTTCAGTACGCCAGAACGAAGTCAGATGATGGGCTTATTAGTCGGCAATATACCTTTTCTCAATTCGCTTTTATTCTTAATTTATTTCAACGATCTGCATAATGAAATCTCGTACGGGAACCCATTCCTCTTCGTTGAAGATGTTAAAATTGTGTATTGTTCCGCCCCTGGGCAATGTAGTCCTAACTTAGCCTATATTCAGTCTGACTTGTCCGCATTAGAGTGCTGGAGGAACTCGTGGAATTTTCACTTTGCCACTGACAAGAGTAATCTATTGTACCACAGCTGTGGCCCTTCTCTGAACATCCTTACATTAAACGATACCCCTATTCCTGTGTGTGGCGCAGTCAAAGATATTAGTCCAACAAATTCTGACTCATTGAATTTTTTAGAGCATGTCATGGTCAACTACACAGGGTCGAACTCCGTCACGTGCCGCACCATGTCACTCCGAATGCGTGACTTTTCAAGGTATTGCATCAGATTGAGTACCTCCACGGGCTCATTGTTAGGCTTTATGCCATGTTGCTGCGGGATGCGGCTGAGTGCATCGACAACAGTATTGCTAGATGCGTTTACGTACTGATATTTCTAGTTGCAAGCGCTCAAAATTAGTAGCCACTATTACCTTCGAGGCGAAGTCATCCGCCGGGTCCCCCTTCGCCTCACCTAGCAACGAAACCATTGATTTGTTCTCAGAGTGAATATCGAACTCTCATCCCCAAACGGACTGGTGAAAATGTTTGCTTCCGAAAATGATCGCTAAGGCCTCTCCGTCCAGTTGGGAGTAATTCCTTTCAGCCAGTTGCTGGGTGCGGTATGCGATTGGGTGAAGGGAACCGTCGTCCGTCTAGCGGCAAAAGACTGCGCTTACTCCGCGAGCGAACGCATCACAATGCAGTAATAAAGACCGGCTCGGATAGAAATGTAAGAGATATGATGAGACGCTTAGCCGTAGTCTTGCTTCTGTGAAGGCATGCCTTTGATCCGGACCCCAAAGCCAGAACTTCGCCTTATGTAACAATGCTTACAAAGGCGTAAATAATGAGAAAACCTCCGCCAGACTGGTCGAAGTTCAGCCACATTCTTCCGTCCAGGTGAAACAAGGTTAGGCTTAACTTTGTCTTCTAACATGTGTACTCTGTTTTATCGAGGCTATAACCCAGGTAGCGAACGGCATCCGAGAAAAATGTACTCTTACAATGCTTCAGTTTGAGCCCACTCAATTGTGGACATTCGAGTACAGTGGGCAACGTTTGTGAATGTCGTCAAGATAGGCACAAGTAAAAGGAGCATCTTTTCTCAAGTATCTGCTCATTTGAAATATCGCCTGGGCTGAACGGATTCCGAAGGACAGGTATTTGTACTGGAATAGACTCATCCCTTTATCGTAGTGGATAGGCGAGAGGTCTCGTCTGACTCGATGTGTAGCTACGCATGGCTGAAGTCGATCGGCGTGAACGTCTGTCCCACTGCTAGCGTAACATACAGATACTTTATCCGAGATAAGGGACTCACCCAGAATTAAACAACGATTATCAGTTAATTGAGGTTCTTCGTAGCTAGCTTCCAAATCAGATAGTCGTCCACATGCCCGGAAAAGCACTAGACTGCAGTTTCAGCCTGTTGGGCATCATCAATAGTGCGCATCCATCGGATCCAACGGGATTCAAACCCCCTGACCACCAGCGTCTTGAACCTCCAGTCAGTAGCTTATGCCACAGGGCTACAGGGGACAGCTCCGGACCGTCAAGATTTACAAGCTAACTGCGATATTGCGATACCCGCCCTAACAGTTGCTAAATGTTATCTCCTACATAGCTACTGTTAGTGGACGTCATGTGCTTCAGGGCCAAGCCTGTCCTCTGCAACGTTCGTAACTTGCATGGCACTGGCGTATAAAACTCGCTATATGACAGTTAGCTTGTAAATCATGACGGTCCGAAGCTGTCCCCCGTGGCCCAGTGGCATAAGCTGCTGACTGTCGGTGCAAGCCGCTGGTGGTCATGGGTTCGAATCCTGATGGATCCGATGGATGCGCACTACTGATGATGCCCAACGGGATGAAACTGCAGTCGAGTGCTTTTCCAGGCATGTGGAAGACTAGCTGAGTTGGAAGCTGGTTGCGAAGAACCATAATTAATTATATCATAATATTAAGATCCCTTAATCATGAGTATATTATGATTACCAGTTAGTTGCTAGTGACCGTAAATACATACAGAAGCATCCGACTTAAAAATTGGGACTACTGGAGCTCCCACTCACTGTATTGAACTGGGCTCCATGGTTCCTGCTGGTTGCAATCTCTGTATCTCGTCTTCCACGTTCGACCCCAGGGAATAGTGCAGAGTAACTGCCCTCCTGAAGCGGAGCTTAGTTCCCGGCTGCAATTTGATACCAGCGTGATATGTCGGAATATATGTAGAACACATCCACCATGTATCCCTCCAACGTCGCTAGCGTAGCCAGGAAACGTTTAATACACTCGCGCCCGAGTAATTTTGGGCAAACATTCACCACGTCTACCTGTAAGGTCCGTTCCTCCCCATGATAAGTGTCGGGTAACGGTTGCCCGGTGGACGCCCGCAAATTTCATTCACAGGAGGACAATTGGATAATCTTTTAAAAGATGCAGCACTGATTATGATAACTAAGGAACCGGTATCAACTCCCATTTTAAACAACTGACTTGCTATTTCCAGTTGCACAGCATAAGGTGGATGAATGCTTCAGACGCCCGACGTTACACTCCAAATCTTGGTTAGCGGGACATCTTTGGCTGTATGCTGATGGAACTACACGAGCTTCTTTGGAACTTCTGATAACACAGCTGTACCAGGTTTAGATCGGCAAACTCGAGCAAAATGCCCTGATATTCCATAAGCAACTCGCTGCAAAACAAGCTGGCTGAATGGCTAGTGACAATATTGAAGCCAGTTAGGATGTCAATGGTTAAGCACAGGTTAAAAGACAAGTTCGAACTAATGGAACTGTTGGATGATATCCAGCTAAGTGAAAACACTACGGCTAGCACTGATATACTCTCACTATTTAACATACCGCTGAAAGGGACTATCCAGATCACCTACCACCATGTAACTGAGACCCCATAAGAATTATGTCTTCCACTGTCCGAAAGAAAACGGCTGCTGCTGCTGCTATGCACATCAAGTGTGAAGTTCTATTCTCAAAAGCAGTGGTTTCGGCAGGTGGATGGTGTTGCCATGGGTAGTCCACTCCGATCACTCTTAGCGGATATTTGCATTGCTCACCTTGAAAACTAAGTCAAGAATGAAATCCACCAGTCGGTGGTGTTTCGCCGATAAATGGACGACATACTGATCATTTGTGATCAAAAGGAGCAACAAACGAAACTGGAGCAAAACTTCCGGTGACAATAGTACGAGAACAGAATGATAGCATGCCGTTTCTTGACGCACTGATCAACGCAGAACTGATGGATCGGTAAGTAGATCGGTATACCGCAACTCGAGGTGGAAGGGACAGTAGCTGAATTTCCATAGATTTGTACACAAATGCTATAAACAGGGATTGGTGCAGATCCTCTTTGATAGAGCAAGAACAATCTGCACGCCAGACACGCTAGATGAAGAGGTGCGATTCCCCACCAGCACCCTAGAAGAAAACGGGTATCCATTGCTCACTTCAGTAAGAAGAGAGAGAAATTGATGGTGCTTACCGTGCCAAAACTGAAGCTACCGTTTAAGCCAGATGATGTAGGCCAAATATTTCAACGGCGTTTGAAATCCGCGGTTGCACGAGTGTACCCCATGGCGCAACCCGTACTGGTTTGCACGACGACGTGCATTGCAACACCTTCAGTTAACGCGCAGCTACCTCTGTCCAGCCATTTACATAGGTATGACAGAACACCAGTTGCGTGTGAGAATCTCAGAGCATATCCCATCGTGGGTGAAGAATCCCATCTCGAACATAGCCTCGTCACCCCCCCCCCCAAGGTGCGCAGCCAGGGTATGCAAGAGGTCAACTGTACAAGATGCCTGCATCATTAATCGCCTGTTATCTGCTGATAGACCAACTTTGGGTTTACCTCACGCGTATGTTCAGTGTGAACAACACTCATGCGCTGCGATACGCTGAAGAGGTCGCGATTAAGCTGTTTTACCCTATTTTGTGTGTCCACAAGGAGACGTTCGTCACACTGACTTTAACCTGGTAGTAAGCCAGTAATTGGATGATGAATAAACAAGGACATGTGTGTGTGTGTGTGCGTGTACGTATGTTGGTGAATTTGCTATCTCAACTGTATTAACTTTGGTTGGTGGCATCCGGTTTCGGATTTGCCTGTCACTGTGGACAGCCACAGCACGTCTGCGCCTACAGAGGGACCATCAGTGGCTTGCGCTGCACTACCCACAGCTCCAACCACACAACCCATATCCAATTTAAACCTGAAGGAATAAGACCGGGAGGCATGCAGATGGGAGCCACGTTTCATCAACGGAGGCGGTCCACACTCCTTCACAGGCAAACACAAGCACGCTGTATTTGGGGATCAAGCGCACACACAAGACGGTGGCTGGACCGTAGTCCACTCCAAACTGAGTGCATGGAACCACTCTTTGATCCTAACACGGCCACAAGAGCCGTGCATCATGTCTTCTCCAGTAACGTCCAACTGTCTCCTGGAGCCAGTATGGACGAGGTAGTAGGTACTAGACAGGTAGGCAACTTGTCAACATGCACATCAAGCGCAGCCACACCGGGCATATCAAGCAACAGCTAATCACTTGAGAGAAAGATAACAAAGCAAATAAATCGAGTAATGCATAAGGTAACGTGACAAAAATTTTAAATTAATGAGCATATGAGACAAGTTGTTTACAAACGAATCCGAGATAAGTTCACGAGGTCCGAGTATATTCTACGGAAATGACACAAAACGAACATGTTGTCGGAATTAACTACAATTGGCTTAAGCGACTTGCGCAAGTTTATAGAAGAGCGTACAGGTAGACATTTATATGAGAAAGAAAAGCATTAAGACAAAATTGAAAACCCACCACCTGAAATAAAAAGACTTAGCATGCAAGCACGCGGTTAGTAAATCGAATGCAGCGTACCTACAAACACTGCGCTGGTTCGGCCTACGTTCTCTGCAGGACCCGTCGTCGCTTCGGTAGTAGTCCCGAGTGGCCTCGCTCATGGCTCACTAAGCCTGCCCTTCTCAGGCACTCGCGACCGTATGTGCTACAGCACCATGCGTTGATGCCGATGGAGTACAACCCATCGGTGCTTGCCGCTTCCGCACTTGCCGCTTATTCTCTGCATGTGTGAGGGCTTTCTCCCGCACTTCGGCAACTGCCTTCGTGATTAGATTGCGCCATACACGCCGATCAACCGCCTTCGATTCCCATGATCTGCAAGCAAGATTAGAACCTGTGAGACTCACTTTAATCATGTCCTGGTAACGTAACTTTGGTTTCCCCACATGCCACTTCCAAATACGCAGTTGACCATATAAAAATTGTTACGGTATCCGCGTCGAATCCATATGGCTCACATGACCGATCCACCTCAGGTGTCTCAGCAAAAGTATGCAGTCCACTGCATACACTCTAATTTGTCGCAACACTTCCGTGTCCGCAACTCTGTCGCCCCAACCGATGCGCAAACTCCGTCTGTATTAACTATACATGGTGCCATAAATATCAACGGGTACTGTAGTACGCACTTGACAATATGTAGAGAAATTTGTCCGGAATTAAGTCGTGCGGTATTTGGGTGCTAACGTTTTCACTGAAAATTAACTTAAATTACTGCGCCAATTTCTGCTGGATGTAGGCCAAGCCATTTTGATGCTCTCCATGTCGGCGACGATGCGCCACGTAACAGCTCGCTAGAAGTCCTCAGCGGGTTATGGTAGTCACAAATGAATACATATACTGCGCGGCAACCCTTCTCGACCTTGCGTCTATACCTTGAAGAAATCTTCGTTGGTTTTATTGTAAGGATTCAGCAAGCACTACCAGTGTGTCGGTATAGTGAAATCCTGAGCAATAAGTTCGGAGAAGTGATGTCTATACAGTTGCTGAGCTTCGGTATCTGCGACGATTAAGCTCGTGAAAGGATGGGATCCGGAGAAAAGATGACGATGAGTGGGGAGAAGGTCTGTGAGGTTGTTCTGACTCTAATGATGTGGACTGCGGTGTCACACAAGGCTCAGTGTTGGGGCTGCGCTTATTGTTACTTATCAGTGTAATTCACACGCTTGTCATCGAACAAAATTTCCGGTCTCTTACCAAACACATCAAGGTGTAGCGACCAACGGTTGTCAGGATTACCACAATATGATGCAACGAGATTTAGACTGCGCTTTGGAAAAGTCCAAAAAAACTGATTCTTTTTAGCGCGGACAATGCAAAACCATACATCTATGCTACTAGCAAACTAAGGCATATAAGCTTGGGGGTCACATGTTGAATACCACCTCACCGGAAAGCGACATTGGACTGGTGATGCGAGACGACCTTGACTGTTCGGCGCACTCAGTAAAGACCTCCAAAACTAGGAACCCGACATCTAGGCCTCTTACTGTGGAGTTTCTGGAGGTTCGATCCCTATATCTTCCCCACAATGCTCAATGCGTATGGAAGACCCCATGTAGAGGAGGGTTTAGAGGCATAGCAACACTGGCTAAAAGGCGAGCTATTTGCACTCGGGACCGTACAGCGATTGGCAACCAAAAATGCGAAGCGATTATTCCACCTGCCATACCAAATGTGATTGTGAACATCGTCACCCTTCTGGTCAGATTTTCGTTGCTCTTGCATTTTCATGGTTCTCGAATCTGTATACTAACGCATATTCACCCGAGTTCACTCATTCGATCAGGATTGATAAGGGATATACACTGAGCAAACTACCTAGTTTCTATTCTTAACGGATCATCGCCTACCGTTGTTTTCCATTTTCCGCGGCATCTCGGCGTAAACAGAAATGGACAAAGTCAACGCGTTTATGAGTCAAGTCAAGTCAATATAAGGTTTATGTACCCAAATGGGTGCATTTTCAACATTTTACATTATCAACTGTAAATTTACAAGAGGGTTACCAGTAATATGTGAAGTTTACAAGTGGGTATACAAATGTGCATGCACTGTCAGAGATCAATCAAGCAACGATCACAAAAAGTTGGGCTAAATTTTCGGAATTTGTATCAATGGAGAACGGAAAATTGTTTCGTAAAAGTGTTGCTTCAGAATTCGTTTCAACTGACGTGGAATTTTGCGTCCGGCAGCAATATATCGGGGATCTTACGTGCTATGTTGTGTGCATATTCAATGTTGGATAGAGGAAAGGGTCGCAGTGTCCTTGGAGGTTAATGTAACAAAATACCTGTCGGTGTAATGTTACAATACTGAGATATATACAGTAGATTGACGATTCCCGGCACGGCGCACAGCTGATCTCAGAGCTAACGTGTGCACAGGGCTGAGTAACAGAGGACACTGGAAGGTTTTGAGAAAACCGGTCAACAGAAAGCGGACAAAATCTTGGTTGATTTGTATTGAGCTTTTCATGTGACACAGTGACCAGTATAGTCCACTGGCTATGAGCCGTTTACGTTAACTAGCTTTTACAAGCCCTGAACTCTAGGGTTTAATCACGAAATGTCCGTTGCACCGTCAAACCGAGAAGCTCCAGTCTTGGTACAAGGAAGGAATAGGAATGCACAGAAAAGCTCGTAAAATTCCCCGACTATAAACAATCCCCAAGCAATATGGCAACTAAAGCTTCATTGGTGAATCTAACTGGTTCACCTTTTCATACTCCGTCATCAAACAGCCGCCAGCATGGCAACACCAAGCTGCACCGAAAAAGAATAAATGAGAATGCCCGCGAACTGGTAGCATACGGCAACTAAACACCCAAATAAAAATATTCGCACAAAC
>CALYDF020002358.1:0-21139 GCA_944474145.2 Dicrocoelium dendriticum | reverse complement strand
CTATTGCAATTTGAAACAAACAACCTATAAGTGGCAGGGAGGAAGAAATTCAGACAATGTATTTTAAGTTGAGTAGTTGCAGGGTCCACCAGACGTACCTTCAATCTAGCTTCGGGATAGTAAACATTGCATAGAGTTCCAAATACATGAACCGCTGAATCAAAGCAACTAGCACAGTAAGACTTGATCAAGAACAATTCGAACCAATCATAAACCTTTAAAAACAAACTGTTGAACTTTTCGCCGTGCTTAGTTTGATTTGTACTTGAAAAGGAGTAACAGGAAAGGGGCGGACATGTGCTTTGCCAATTATGGACGCGGAATATAATACCCATTACTCGTTATCTATCTGCTCAGTTAGAAATCGAGCATGCAAATTTTCGCTAGCTCCAGAATTAAAATATTTTGTGTGTTCTGTTGACCTATTTGCATTTTTTGGTAGCTAACATGGAGAAACGTGTGCAACGTCTTTTTATGCTCGAATCGCGAAATGAACACAAATTCGATATCACAGAGGATCAAAACTAACCTTTTCTGTCGTGCCGGCCAAATCTACTATGCAACCCTGTTAAACGGGACAGTATCCGTGGCATAACTGCGTGTTCAGATCCGACAAAACCGCAATTGACTAATTGTTCGGTATGTAAATAAGGTCAATTATATTTAATAGCATTTTATTATACAAACTTCATTTTTACATGCTTATCATCTAATGATCAAGCATACGCACTGTTCCAGGATTATGTATAATACCTACAAGTAGCCTTTTTCCACACATCATTAGAAACTCGCAAATACATGAGAGTTCAACGTAGACCAGTAACGAAATATCGAGGAATGCCAGGGTTATTTCTATAAAATGCATACAACATGTTATGCAAGAAGTGTGTTGCGTGCGTTTAGTTTGCCCCACATTATCGCACTTCATTAAGAGGCCGTTTTATGTCATCAAGCGCATCGCAGTTTTAAATGTAAATCTTCTTGGGAGTTTAGTGCAAACTCGTTTCCACTGCAATCAACTAGTTCCAAACCATTAAAGGAATACAGCGCTGTTTGCAAATAATGAAACAGCAAATACACAATACTTTTACTAACTTTGCTTCCGGCACAAGCGCATTGACAACTTTATTTTAATCAAAAATATTCGACGTGTATGACTTTACATCACACACACAACATGATATCCTCTCAGTGCTGTGCGGCTTAAATAGGAAAATGGATTCAGGTATTGGACAAATAAAATAGCGGCTACCATGACCAATGGGCGAATAGCATTTGCGCGTTACACAGGGTGATGAAAATGTAAGTGGTTTTATTTTCTTAGGAATACTAACAAAATATATAGGACGCAAAAACTAAATGGTTAACATATGTGGAGCCTCCTCCTACATTACCCTAGCAAAACTCTCATATCAAAACTGCTTCGCTAGATAACAGTATCCTTCTTTGCTTCAACTTAGTTTCCATGTCAGTGTCCATAATTCGAATGCAGTAGAAATTGAAATATTCCAATACCTTTAGAATACCTATGACGTTACTAGATGGATGGTAATTAAATTGCTTTAAATGTTAAAACTGGTCAAAGTTTTAAGAATTGAATGTAATGATACAAGCTATGTTGATGTCATTACATTGAAGCTTAACTGAGAGTCAGTACCCGAAATATTTGGATGGGAGGAAGGAAAACGTTTGAGTACATGGAAATGGAAATTATAGCTGATATCAGAGAGCGTACGAAGGTAACATAGGCCACGTAATTCGGGATGATTCTTCAACATACTTGCAGCACAGTATACATTAGCTTTAACCAGTTCATAAGTGTTCAAGTCTTACAAATCGCAGTCTTTTAGAATAGTCCTAGTTCTTCTGCACGTGGCCTGATCAAAAACACAACAAGTATCCATTTGTACCTTTGTTAGCCTTAAGACTATTATGCTCTGTTTGATCAAAATATCATTCCATAGCCTGCGCGTAAGCTCGTGCCAATCATAAGTGCCGCGCTATCGTATATTAGCTACTGCACTGTCTAACGTGTATAACATGATGTAGTCCATTCCAATGGAATCATGGTATAGAGCAAACCAAAAGGTGTGCTCAGCCTACCTCTCACTAACGTGGAGGTGAGGAAATCTGCATCAACAGAATAGCTTGGCGTCACCTACAACCCGAATGCTCTCCTCTTCTACTGTAACGTTTAGCCATGGATTGGTAATCTTCCTTCTGATCATCCTACAAGGTCCGACATACTTCCAAGTAATTACCCGTTACGCATCATGTCGTAATGTCTGGGTAATATCATTGATATATATGTGTGAAAAATGAATGAGCAGTGGTATGTGCAATAATTTCATAGAACTTACTTTGCTCCACTAAAAGAAATACCTGTTGCACTGGTTTAAATTGGCTGGACAGTTACTACATTTTGCTAGAAATATAAAGAGGACAAATGGAATAAACATGCTTACTGGCTTTGTAAGTACATGAGGCAGAAACCTAAAGCACAATTTCTGAAAAGAAAGCAAAATATAAGATGCGTTACTTAATAGACAATCGCTAGGTATTGATTTAATGCAGCGCACATGACTGCTAAATTCCATATATTAATTATATTCTCTCAAATTCTATATTATGAAAACTCGGTGCTGTAAAAGTTTTCGTACCGGCTATCGAAAATCGCATTCAATGAGCCATCGCTTCTTTAGTTTTCCGCATGAAATTTGACTCCGGTAATACCGTGACATATTCCTTAGGACAGCGAGTGTCAGTGTGTTTCGCAAGCATCAAGATTGTCTTGATTAGTTATCATGTGTGTGAGTAGCCGAACAATTGCTTGACTTCGGAACTGAAATGTTGTAAGCTTGGTGTGTCAGCATTCTTCGGTCTGGTTGAACAGATAAATTGTTGTGCATATTTGGCTCCATCCATCATGCCTAAATCAGTTCTCCGCCGTCGTTAGTGTACACTCAGACTTCGATAAGACGCTGATCCCTAAGACTAGTAAAATATTCCCATGCTGATATTTTGCTAATACATAATGTGTAAGCAAATGTCAGCGTTGGGCCAGGCTGACAGTCACACAAGTTTCAAGCCGCTGGAAGTAGAAAACATGTGGAAGTAAAAACTGGTCATACATGGTACGTTGCCGCACTGCATAAAATTGTGATATTCTGACAAAACATGTGCATTTCCCAAAAATGATTTATTACAAAGGCGGCGTTGCACTCGTTTGAATGTTGACAAAAAGCAAAACAACACTGGTTAACTGGCTTTGCTGGAGCAGAAGAGTAATGCTTTTGAACACGAACCATTCTGTTATCAGAGAACCTCGTCAAACTTGTGGGAAAGTTGAACTGATCAGCTTGATGGAGCATACGTATATGCATTTTTCCAGCCAATCGCTTCCCAAATAATTGCAAATAATTGCTTAATAAAATCATGTTATTTCGTAGGTAACTGAAGAGGGTGCTTAAGACCGTGAAGTTGCATCAAACGGGCACAAACAGCCTTAAAGTCTGTAGTTCAATTAGTATTCAATTCCTACTCAGCCATTAACATCCCACTCGGTACAACATTTGTTATGATATAGGCCGTTTTCAGATTGGATATTCAAAGAAGAAGGAACATTTTTTGGAGTGTTTGCACTCGTTAGATATAAATTGCTGGGACGGAGAACCAGCTTGTGAGATCCGTTGAGGAATATAAGGAGGAATTTCAAAGCGTTATGGATGCAATTTACAGAGAAATTTAGGTAGTTTATCCATTATTGTTCTAACATAGACAAGTATATTAATGCTATGAAACCGACGTACGATTCCGCAGCTTTGACATAACGTGTGGACTTCAAAATGGGGAATAATAATGAATTATAGGGTGAAGGATGCGCTGCGTTATGATTCATGTTATAACAGATTATATTATTTGATATTAGAGTAAACAATTCAATAAGAACAAAGGTTATACTCGACATTATAGGGTGAAGGATGCGCTGCGTTATGATTCATGTTATAACAGATTATATTATTTGATATTAGAGTAAACAATTCAATAAGAACAAAGGTTATACTCGACATCACTCTCGGACGTCTAAGGGTTAGGCTTTGCACTGATATTTTTGCTTATATAGGCCAGTCAGGAAGGGGTTAAAGCAATTCAGTAACGGCTTTGACCAATACATTGCAAATGCTTAATAATTCCTGTAATATTGCTAGGTTATACATTAAAGACAAAAAGTTAATGCCGATAAAATGGGGCATTTTAAAAGACTCAACACGAATTATGTAGCAGCGCAATTGCAGATGTTTTGCCTGGAGTTGGATGTTAGTGTTATTATTTCGCCATATTTTTCCATTAATGCAGCAATTTATATTGTGCCATGGCGTCATTCAGTCTTCTTTTGATTGGCATCAAGCACATTTGCAATTAGCCTTGAGTACACTAATAGTGCAGACACAGAACTTAGCAAATGTTCGCAAAGAAACTGAGCCTCTTCACGGTTGACCGCGTACATATATCTTGCACACCGCACATGAGACTGCCGAAGGCAAGTAATCCGGTCTAAACTGCTGGATACTATCTCACTGCCCAAATATGGCGCATTCCCCCTGAGTGCGATGAATGTTCGATGCTTATTTAGAGTTTGCGCACTGTGCTACCAAAGTCAGCCGAACTGCTCATAAACTATGAGTTGACAGATGCTAATCGATTGTGATGGATGGATGTGTATCATGTAGAAAATATTTGACTCGTTTTGACCAACATTCTCAAAAATGCACTGCCATCTAGCAGTTAGCGGTCCAATTTCTTGATTTCCTTATCCTGTAATCGATTTAACAACGCCAAAAGTGAGTGGTTAATAGGATTCCTGGTTCATGGCCGTTCACCATCCCGCCTTCTAAAAGTCTTACACAATTTAAAGCACCTTCCATCGAAGTATTTCGTTATTTAATCTGTGGATACTTTTCAAGTGCATTCATTCAATGAGCGGCATTTCAGAAGCAAACTGCTCTTTAGCTTACGATGTACGGGAATTACACGGCGCTCGCTATACGTAGGTTTTACATTTTGCTAATAGATGCATCACTAAAGAGAAACTTTGATACCAGAGCACCATCTACCAGTATGGTCTTACACGCACTTAACTTTCGGTAAAATCGGAATGGCATTCTCCATTCAACAGCTGATTTAAAAGTGTACCTACTTGCTGACTTCATTCAGTATGCTCTAAAAATTGATTAATATAAAACAAATAAGCAACCCCAATTTGCTCATGCATACCACTTGGAATTAGCAATTCTCTGCTGATTGATCTGTAGTGAAAATCAATCCGTTGCTAACCGGTTTGGCGGCACATCCTCGTTTCCAATGATTCTGCAATGTACGGCAGATTTTGTACGTAGATAATGTAGAACACTTAGTCTGATCATTTAATAATCTAGTGTGTCATTAAAGCTGGAAATTCAAATCAGTAAAAGTTGCAAATTTCGCTATAGCATAGTTTTAAGTGTACGAATACCACCGGTTCTGTCATACCAAACAGCTGATGCGGTGTCCATCAATAGTTTAGAGCTTACAATGTACCAAGCTTAGAAATGTGTATAGACCTTGGCATTAAAATTAAACGTACTAATTTTAATATGACACATATTTTGGTAAGTTTCTCGACAGATTGCTTGTTAATAAAAGGGGTTTCCTCCTGCCTCTTCGAGAATACCGGATCAGAAGTGAATAATCATTAGTACGGCAGAAAAAATTTCTAGTGTCTCGGTGGGACACCGTTTATCCCCATTCATACGTTGTGATTTAACTCCAAATTTGAATGGCGGTCTACTCGCATAAACTGTTGCAAATAGGACCAGAGTAAATTATATGTGCCCATTACAAAGTTGACTTTATTTATGCTTATTGTTCCCTAATAGCCTTCCACGATAGTCCGTGATTGTGCTAAGTACGTTACCGAGATAAACATGAGAATATAGGTAAGCAACAATCCATATTAAGTTTTCAACAATTTCCCGTATTACCGTGCATTTGATGGTACGTAATGCTAATTGACGCATCCGTAGCACAAATGGTGATAGTCTGGCCAGTAGATGGATGAACTGCTCCGCTTATTTTCATGCGATTTCCATGCAATTCCTACTCGGTTCTTCCGATATGTTGACGCGTCTCCCCTCACCCAAATCCACGAAACCTGTTGTATCAATCAGCGATCTGTTGCCTTGTCTCATACCACTAATGGCAAGCTGACAAAAAATACCTAAATTCGCATCCATCAAATCCGTCTCAACCGCCCTGCTTCGGCAAACATGTGACAATCAAGCACATGGGCAAATGAACCAGCTTGACTAATGGTTGGAACTCGGTGATTTCTTTGTTGATCCCCGCTGGTGAATTTGTCATTGAGGCCTGGCTTTTCATTAGTCATACTTTGAGCTCATGTTATGATGAAAAATGTGTTGAACATTAAATATTCAGTCGTAGGTCATGCTGAATTCTGTATTTATGTATCACATTGAGTTGAGTCGGGTGAGTTGAACTTGGATTCTGAGCACGTATCGCAGATATCTAAAATCACATATTTTCATATTCTGGCACCGTGTCTGAAGGGCTACATCGCAATCTAACCTCTGCCACTGGTTGTGAAACCATGCCTTGACGTTGATCGTTGCACTACGGACGAGCATGTGTGTTGATTGTAAACACACACTTCCGTTTCCGCCTGTGATGACTGGTAATAATCTAACTGATGTTAGTGGTTTCAGATTACAAAATATTTATATTCCTTCGTACCAAGCAGTTGTTACCACTGGATTTCCGCGTCCGTGCTACTTGCGTGTGCGCATCAATTCGCCTTTTTCCTCCTCATAGCTTTGCCCTATTTTTTGCTTGCTGGGGAACGCCTATAGCGCTCAGTGGAGCTCATTTATTCAACCCTGTTAAAGTGTGTTCTTAGTGTGTTAGTATATTCGGAGTATAGAAACTTGGAAGTTTATCGATGCTGGTTGGATAAACATTCCTCGCGGTGGCACCCATCAATTTAGTCCACTTATGATTTACGGAGATGAACTGAGATGTAGGTAAACAAGACACATGTGAACGTCATCTATACGTTAAATGACAAACAACGTTTACGCCCACAGTAACAGTGAACGTAGAATTGGTTGCATTCAAGCATGGAATGGCTGCCGCAAGTTATTCGGTTGTCTATCATTTGCTTCTGGGAAAAATATTATCAGGCATTATACTAGGAAAAAGTTGGATAATGAGATTCCAGTATACGGTATGCTGTATACTTACTTAGTATTTCATTTGGACTGCCTTTGCGTTAGCATCCCAAAAAGGGACAAAACCATCTGCCGTTAGCAGTGTTTAAAGGGGAAAGCTAAAAATTGTAATCCGTTAAATACCATTTTTATAGATCTGTTAGTGAGAAAACGCTGCCAAATCCTTATGTGAATTGTATGGTCGACACATTTACCAGTTTTAAATTCGGCTTTTTCAGGCCGAGTTATCTGTTCTCCAATGGCCTTAAAGCCACACGGGTTGCATTAAGTCACCGGTAAGTTTAAACAAGACCATCATTTATGCATTGGCTTCATCGGTTCGACCACATACTTTACCTGCATCCAACTGTGAACCAAGTTTCAGCGTAGCGTTTTCGTTTTGACAGGCAAATGTCAATCTGTCACTGTCCGTTCATAACTTAAATAGTACATCGAAGTAGGCGCAATTGTGCGGTTCTGTCTGAGTGTAAACGTACCGAAGGAAGGCCAAACATCTTGTGTGTATGAAGTATTTTTAATGACACGGTTTAAATCATTCTCTGAGGTGTCCATTTTAAGGACATATTTGAAATATGATTTGCACATTGAATTTTTAAGTTATTCGTATTGTTATTTGTTGCAGTTTTAGATGATAGGATTCCTCATGAGTCTGAATTCATTTTAGCCAATAAAACCTTATAGTTGATAAATGTTTCGTGCATGATCAAAAACGAAAGATAAAATTATAAAGGTAATTTCGTAATGCACACTAAGCAGGTGTCCACCTAAACATACAAATGTTTACCATATTTGTTTCTTTTCTTGAATAGATTGTTGAATATAAGCAGAGAAAATGCTTCAGAATTTTTGCACCAACGCGCTGCAACCTATTGTTTTATATAATAACGCCAGCAACAAGTGTATCCTTGACAAGTAGCTTAGGAATGACAAAATTATTGCTTACATTATTGAAAATGTGTTACTATTGTTAAACTCTTCCGAAGTGCGAAACATAAATTTTGGCTTTGTGCAAATATGTGATGGTAATTAGTTTTTTGTTTCAATTTTTGTTCGGTGAAATGTTATGTAACATTTATATATATGTATGCTTGGCCGTGTGATCTATAAGTGTGAGTTGTATTAGCTGAGCCAACACTTTCCAGCTCGGATTTACCGGCGGTAACCACTGGATCCATAACTACAGGTTTGTCTAGTGTACGCCATAGTTGCGTCCGTTACTGCCATTACAGCTGAACATTCACAAAATCAAGCCATAAATCAACATTATTATGGAGGGCTCATTCGACAGAGTGTTCTTATGTTTAGCCATGGATTCATTAGCACAAGAACTTGACACTCCGTTTGCTAGACGCGGCTCACTGAGAAGCTGCCGGCTTAAGATTCGCCAAACTAGAGTGTAAACTACTACGCCCATCATAGCTCAAATTTCCACTGAGCCGAAGTCCGGCTGGACCTCGATCGCCTTTGTTTACGAATGTTGTCACCTTTGTTTACAACTGTGGTCACCATCGGCACTGTCAACTGTGCCTATTCCAACACGCTCGGTGCGCTTGCCTCTGGTAACGAAAAAGTGATGACAATTTACAGAAACGGCAGATGCCGCTCCAGGGTTCGCAACACAGCAACAAGAAAACCAATGTCTCTGCTTTCAAGTAGCCATTAAACAAACTTTCTTTGCGAATTGAGATCCTTCTCACAGGTTATTGGCATTGTAATAAGATGTTGATCCGGAATGAAATTGCACACTGGGCAATACTGGGTTCTATATAGAGTCTCTGATCAACCCACTAATAATAAGCATCGTGATGCAAGGACCGAAATGGGACAAACTTACAGGGCTTGGCAGTTTGCTACGGCTGGTATAGCAGACGCATCTGAAACAGCTGCAGCAGAATTCCATTACCGTTGCCTCAACTTACGCTGAAACTTAACATAGATAGCCAAAAGTAAGTGTGATTAGCAGCGTAGAACCAGCTACCATAGCCACAAGGTGGCAAACAGACGGACAACCATGTTCTGACAAACCCGACGACTCCCATCTTGTTCGGCGTCATTTCTCTACGGACGCGCGTTTATCATGTGATACATCCTTACATTCTGTATATATAACACTACAATTTATGACAACACAGACATCCTCCTTATCTACATGCAGCCCCAAAGCGGCTAAAAAGTGCTTGTCAGAAATTACACGAATACCAATGTACCTACAAGAAAGTCGTCAGAGAAGAGCAGCACGCAGTTACTTAAGAATATGAAAAAAGTTAAGATGCAGAACTAGGTGAAGGAAATATGCTCATATGCCATGACCCCAAATCCCCGGGACCCCGAACCGTCACGGCTCCGGTCCACCCAGGGAACCTAAGATTTTTCATTTTATTTGCTGTGGTGTATTTCTCTCTGGAATGTGCAACTTTCTTTGGACTGCGTTGACCCATAGATGAGCGGCGGTGGCGTTGAAACTTTGGCAGACAGAAGTTGTGTATCGCTTTTCTATCAGTTCATCGATAATTACTCATGTTTAACAGTGTTTGGTGTATGCGTGTACTGTGTATTATTTTTCCTTTCTTCGTCAAAGCTATGTATCTGAGGTTACCGTTTTATACTCCAGATCGCATTTGGGTAATTTGAGCGCTCAAATTTAACCCATATATTAGGAAAAAGGAGTACAAATCTAGGTCTTTAAAACGTTTCCTGGTGAAAATATTGAGGCCGTAAAAAGACAGAAAAAGAGCCTTCAACCTCAAAGTAATACAAAACTTTTACCCGACAATACCACGAGACCTAATTAAAAAGGAATTTTTCGGGGCAGGTGACACCCAGAACATCGCGCTGAAGATTTTGCGGTGACCTGCTCTCTAATGAGACAATGAAACCTTCAAACTGCTTAGCTACTTGAATGCTCAGCATTATAGATTAAAAGAGGCCACGCGAGTATTTTGAACAAACAATATGGGCACCCGGAAAACAGAAGCAACGCTTGAAAACCGCCACTTCAGTAAAGTATAAGACACGAAATGCATAAAATCCGGTTGTTAACCGTAGTTGTAAGGCTAAGAAGTCATTCATTATCGGTGAAGAATTGATCTTCCCTCAAACGGAGATATTTATCTTGAAATCCTAGATGCGGTTGCTCTTTGGCTTTGTCGGTTGAAACGGTGACTAGGCGAATTAAGGAAACCGCCGAAGAATTGAGACATAAATGTTCTACAGGATTAATACATCATCGTGGTACGCACTCCAGGTTGAGGAATATACAAATATTCCCAAATAGGCATTAATGCTCATTGATGTGCGAACGCATAATCGGGAGGATGTGCATGAGGACTTAGTAGATCGACCACAGGAGCGGAAATATTCAAGTCACTGGACGGGTTATATATCTGGACAACTAAATTGGTCCTTTTGTGTCGGCATATGCACAAGCAGTGCTACTGTCATATATGAACTACTGTCTGGTTTGACTGTTCAGATTAATGTTCCGTCTGAGAGCGAATCTACGCGTTTTATCATTCAGAGGGAAATGCTAGCAAGCCAAAATATGTCACTGCGGTTTAAGAGCATATTACATGATGGCGTAGAACTCGTTAGCTACATCAAAGTACACACCCTTAAACTTTGCTTGTTTGAGCAGCTTTGTGAGTAGATGGAGGTAGAACACCAATAGACTATCTTATGTACAGAAATAAGATGGTTGTCTGGAGGAAAACCGCTAACAATTGTATTTGAATTACGGAAGACAGTGCAAGGATTTCTCTCAGAAATGAAGTTACCGCTGGAAGCACGTTTCATTGGCAAGCTGCGGGTCGCAACTTGGCTTACCTGTGTAACATTTCCGCCTGTTCAATGGACTCAATCTATCACTTCAGTGGGAAATGACAAAGTTTATCAAGTTGTTAGAGAAACTATCAACATTTAAAGCGAAACTGGAGTTGTGAGGACGGAGCATGAACAGGGAAAATGTGGACATGTTTCAAAAATTAGCGGGGATTTTGGCTAGACTGAGCCTTAGATATCATTCTCCCAGTTGATGCAAGCTCATATGTCTTTGCTTTTAAAAGGGCTCAAGCGCTATTTCCCTACCACAAACAACCTATGATTGGTAAGGAATGCATCCGCAACCTATTTGTCAACAAACTAGGACAATATGGCATATGTGTGCAATAAGGTTAACTGCTGGAAATTGCAAATGACAGCGGCCTTAAAACTACGTTCAAGGCAACAACTCTGCCGATGCTCAAGTGTAAACTCCTGGCGGATAACCCTCAGGTTGCCCATACAGCACTTATTGTTAATGAACATGTTAACCTTCTACCTATGTGAATCTGGTTTTTCTGCAGGAAAAAAGGCAAAATAAAAGAACAGAACTTAGTAGCTGGAAGCAGCACACTTCGGGTGTCATTCTCTTTTTTACCCCCAGATGGAACAGTCCCGCTGTAGATTCTCATTGATTTAGAATTCTAGGGAGTTAACATGTTAAATCACACTATTTTCATATTTCTGGTGTAAATGTATTTCATTTTTAAGGCAGGCTATAGCCAATTATTTTAAAATTATTAAGTGAAAACAAGGTAAAAGATAAACAATCAAGTGCTTCCCTCAGAGTGCCGCAGAAAATTACCATATGTTGACTGGTCTGCGGCGACAAAATGGTTGAAGAATACTGCGCTAATTTGCCTGAGTTAAATGTGAACTCGAATAAAGACAAACTACTAGACAACCGGAAACACTGGAAATATCTATATATATGTATGTTTGTTTCACATAGTCCGCTACCTACAATCGGTTTATTATAGCGAGCCACAACTACTTCAGGTGATATTTTTTTGGGTGCTGATACGGGGACAGCCATTGTCAGCTTGTCGTCCGGTTGATTCATCATGCAGCTTTGCATATTTCATGATTTCCCTTGGAGTGCGCGATGGTAAAAAAAGCAAACACAGGAGAATACCGCAAGTAAAACGAGGAAGCGTTAACCTTTAAGTATGGTGTTTCCAAAATCAAGCAGGCCGACAAGCCGCAAGTCCAAGCTTATCACTTGAAAAGTGGCACTACATGCCCCAATCTTTCTCCGTTACATAATAGTAACTGCATAATAAGGTTACCTATCTTACAACTAATGGTGCCAGAACGTTTTGCTGTATTCTGAAAAAAGGTTTGAAAATGTGCTCTGAAATCCGCAAAACTTTCACCTTAGGATGCCATCAGAGACATCTGAAGGCGATCAAGGTCAGGTCACCAATGGCTGAGGTAAAAAGTATCAGCACGAGATTTCGCAAATCCAGCTGTATACATTTCGGAAATGAGTGCAGTGCTACTCCTTAGCCATCCGAGAAGAAAGGGACAAAAATTAGCCATAATTGTACTCTGCAGAAGACCTGAATGGCCCGGGGGGTAGGTAAGTTATGCACCCAAAAAGATGGTCCGGTAAATTACGTGTTAATTTATGAGAGCAGTGTATGCTTTTAAATATACTTCTGGCATCCGTTGTTGTAAGGTATTTATATAAAACCGCACAATTTACTCCTAGTAAATTTATCAAGCATTCATTTTGTCAGTCCTCAGTGTGTTGGAACTCCATCTTGGCAACTGAGTCATGGCTGGTCAACGTGCATAACGGCCTTGAGATAGCACTATCTGGTATATCACGCCTGCGCAACGCAATACAAAGGAAAGTGGGTTCAATACTTTAATATCCCTCAGACTTAATCATCATCCGCGTAATCCACCCAGGTTTAAAAGAAGGGTAATTTAACGTACCGCCTAATACAGATCGATATATGCTTAGTGGAATTTGTATGCTGCCAACAATTGTACACTTTGAAAATGGACCGGGCACTATCCTCCTCTACGCAGAACCTATTTGCATAAGCGTATAGACATGCTGTTCTGGTAGAGGAATACAATCTGCAAGCTCCCGAACACAGACCGCTTAAAGTGCGCAATGCAAGGCGAAATTGAATATGCTAATCGCTAGTTCATCGCTGTCCAACTAAGGCAATTTTACAACGCATTTCAGGAAAAGAAACCAACAGACCACTTGGCACTCCTTTTTAGTATCTATTTACGTATGACCGATTTAGCAACAACGTACATCCCTTTGGACCACAACGATCGTGTGGCACTACTGTTCCTCACATGGTGCTAGACAGAGTATCCTGAAAAACGTATTGAGGAATCTCACGTCGTAACCGATCACATGATGACCTGTCCGATCTCGTTGATGCAACAAGCTGTAATTTCCTAGACGAATGGTGGAATGACAAGAACATCTGAAACAACGAATCGCGGTATGAAAATTCCGAAGTCGTTTCTAAAGAGCAGGACTTGAAAGCCCATAGCAGTGAGGGACTAGACATTGCGCGCCCACATAGCCACTCCGAGCGAAGACACCTAGAATATCTCTCTAACAAAAGGGAACCACTGCTCCAAACATCCTAGAGGATGTAGTAAACAAACGATTTACCTGACAATAACACTTAGCCCTAACACCAATATTTTCTACAGATACGTAAACAAACTTCGCATGATTGGACGCGGAATTCCTGATGTGCTCATAGTATGCGGGTTAGCACAAATGCCAAAAGAGATGAGCTTTCTTGGCCAACAATTTGGCCATAAACTCCAAAATGTACAATCAGTTTACATCCTGCCTATTCAGGGCAGGCTCTCATCAGGCATTTATCACATTTCTTTTACAACCACACCTGCACTGATGTGGCTGATGTCATTGCGTTGAATGCTGCTGTCATGAGATCAACTGCACAGCTAGTATTATTATTGCTGTGATGTATTAACGAGCTGCGCGTCCTCAAAATGTGGAAGAACGAGCTGATAACCCCAAATAAAAAAATAGGCACCTGTACATAACCAGCGTGTTTCCACCTAATAACAACACTTTCGGTGAGCTCCAAAATTTTGGCGTCTAATGTAGCTAAGACGCTCACGGAGTACCTGTAGAGTAACAAAAACCTCATTCCGGAGCAGCACAGATTTTGCCAAAATCGGTCATGTAAAACCAATAGCTTGATAACACGTGCAAACTGGACGGAATCTGTGGATGTTGGTTTATGAATTGTTGTCCCCTAACTGGATTTCTCAAAGGCATTCGACCGACTGGAACATCGCATTCAACTGCACAAGATTCAGAATTATTGAATCTGCGATCCTGTTCTGGGGTGGATAGGCAACTTTCTCGTTCAACATCACCTGCAAGTGGGGTTGGCATTAACCGACCTGACGCAATCGAAGTCCTGTGCAGTGTACATCAACGATCGGTACTCTGGCCCCGATTTTCTTAGTCTTCGTAAATGCACTCGTGAGAGTGTTATTCTTAGGATTCCTACTATTCGCCAATGATATAAGAGCGCACTATCACTGCAACGGGTAAACTACACAGAACTACAAGTTGATCCGCATAAAGCGCGCATATGACCTATAAAGTACCTGGTGCAGTGTAAAGGCGCTACGTGTAAATTTACCAGCGTACGCCATTAGCTAACTTACAGCCACTGGCGAAGTCCACTAATTGTACAGCATGATTCTCACGACTGCGACCTCGACTTATTCCTAGAAGAGGACCTAAAGCGTTGGAGGCATAGAAAGGACATCAAGAAAGTAAACCAGCACCAAGTGCTCCGGCGTAGTGCTTCCAGGAATTTCGAAACCTCAGTTTTTCTGAAAATGCTAGGCGCGTACCTGAGGCAGCAAGTATAATACGCAGTCAACACATTACAACCCTGGGAAAAGTAGCACCTCATGGCGCTCGATAATGCACAATGCGGTGCGACGAATAGGGTATTACGATCCACCGCATTCCCTAAAACTCAAACAGAGGATTCGCAAATTTTACAGCGGACATTATCGGCGTCTCCGGAGGGACCTAATAATGCTGCGTCAGATCAAGAAAACCTTTAGCAACATATGCCGCCAAAGTTTAAACTCAGGCATTGGGCATATCTACTGGGTCATCATATTAAGTTAAACATGCAGTACAGCAGACTGGAATCTCGAGGAATATTTTCTCCTTCCGAGTGTCACTGCCCTGGAACGCCGTTCGGGCGCTTGTAATTAGCACCACAACTAATCATTATTCAACAAATGCCCAGACGTTACCCTGACGGATTTACACCACATGATGGAGCCCAGGAGCATCAAATGATGCCATCAGTGCAGAACAAATAATAGAATGGGTCGTAACTTTCTTAAAATCAAGTTAGAGTTCTCTTCCATGAACTACACTAAACCCCTTGGTGAGCCGCCTAGTTCACGAGTTCTATTTTCGTAAATGGCTTTATATGCTAATCTTCACTCTAATCATTCAATGAGACTTGCTAATCATTTGCAATGATACCCACCATTAACGATTGCCCTATTTCTCCTTGCAAGATATAATACCACTGGCTCATTAGAGTCAAAAAGTGCATTATGTTTGCTTTCAACATTATCAGCACACCTAATAATCCCCTTTAACTGAGCAAATTCAAGCATTGTTGTTCTTAAACAATCAATTAAATTGAGTCAGGCTAGTGAAATGGTAGAATAAATTGGCCACATCAGTGATGAGCTCCGGATTGCCAACCAACGGGTTTCACCTTAATATACTGCTGAGTTATTTCCATTGGTTGTATCACAAGCACGGCCAGCCAGCATACTATTCACTAAACCTACATGATCTCCAATATCACAGTCACTGCTTGAGTAGACGTCACGGCGATCAACACTTTAAGAAACCAACCGAATGGTCAGTGACAATGTTACGCCCAGCGCGTCCATGGTGAGCTAATCTTAAAGAATATATATTACACGTTTATTTTGCTGACTGTTTTATTACTGCACGAAGAATAAAATGATCTAACTGTCTTACAAATATTTTTAATTTTAGTGTTCTATCCTTCGCCTAAACGAAGTAAAGTAAGTAGGTAATTGAGTAACTAGACTATTTTCGTTTGTTTTTTTTAAAAAATATTGTAAATACAATTGTTGGAATTATAAACTAGCTGGCGCATAATTGCAACAGACTGACAGATATTACAGCCCGATTAACTGCCGTAACATTAGTCTCAATCTACCAAGTGGAATCTAATCCTCGAGCTAGGTTTACCTCATCAGACTACAAGTCAGAATAGCGCGGCCAAGGTGGGCGTGAGAGCAGGTATTAGATGCCTCAATGACGCTGATTCCTGCTCCGATGAGGAGGCAGCTCTGATGATCCCATAGAAAAGCATCATTGATCAAGCATCATGAAAAATACAAAAATTCTGTTAGAGAAAACACATCTCCTTCATTGCTGCCACCCACATGACAGAGGCACCATCCACCATGGCTTGGATTGCCGCCAAACTATTAGCAGCATGAGCCACCTATAATACAAAGGGATCTAGTACGCTGCTCCCTGTACGACCAACGAAAGCAGTCAATACTCATACAAAGTGCAAAACACTGCACAGCATCGAAAATCTTAAAGTTGTTTGTGCCAATGTGAATAACGCTGAAGCATACACTATCAAAAACAAGCTAATAGACGACTAGAAACAGTGGGACTGCATATGTCAATGCACTGGACTACGAGCAAAATCATACGGTATGATGCGCCTCGCCAGTCATCCAAGCTCGGAATACTAAGATGCACTAAGATTAATCCAACTAGCAGTTCAGTAGGCCATGATAAGGAGACAATTGTATATTCAGCCATTTGCTTCCGAACAACTCAATGCCATATTCACATTTCTTCAGATGTTTCATCGAGCGAGCGACACGAACAAAACACTAAATAGGACGAATACCGCAGTCAGCAGACATAAAATCATCCATTGTCTACGTTAGCACCCAGCTTCACACTCCAAATGAGCTAGAGGCTTAAGATATGACAAGGAGAAGCGGAGTTACATCTCTGATGTACTGGCGTCGATACAGGGAACACCAATGCGACCTCAAGCATATCGTTACCGCCCGCATACAAAGATAACGATCCAAAGTGATAAAATAACGTTTCAAACCCAACCTATGACGGAAAATGGGATGGAAAAGTAGCTAGAAATGCAAAATTACTTGCCATCCGTAATTCCTATAGGGTAGACAGCAAAACACCAGGTCACAAATCAACGAGATAATGTTTAGCATGTAACCCTTGTGCGCGTCTCTTTCAGCATACCGCTCAGAACCACAATGCAGTCAAAACAAGTCGTCAGCTGAAAGATATCTAGGCTTCCAGCAACCTTCTCACGTTGAGAATGAAACATGCCAATTCGGAAATGTCCGGGTCCAGACATTGCCGTTAAACCAAAAAGCGCCCGACATCAGATCCCAGAAGAATCAGTATAAAACCCACCCAGAAGCAAAATCTACAAATTCATTGCTAACATCTGAATCCCTTCCCTGTATGTATTCCAAAGCCTCAGGTATTCTCAGTTAGTTCCCCGAGCTTCGAAATTCTCAGCTATGTAAATATCGAAATCACGGAAGATTAGATAGCCTTACCTGGCATTCTTTAGTTAACGATCAACCCCGTCACAGGAGGCGGATTGCTCTTGTGCAACCGAACGATCCAGATACGCAGATGGTTAATTCCTTTATGGTGCCGCCGGTAACTGAAGAGAGCTGATGTGTGTTCACCTGCAATAATTTAAGTATCTCTTAGGTCTACCCTAGAAAAGGATCACCGAATGGCGGCTAAAATTTTACGCATCCTAGCAAGGTAATTCATACATCATTTTTGGTTGTGAACTTCAACCTGCACGCAATCGAAACCCCAGCTTTGCACTGCAAAATACAAAGCGTGCTGGCACAGAAGTTAGTTAAACTGATAGCATTTGTGCAGCGTGCTACGGCTGGTTAGGAGTCGCATCGGAACTAACTGCAGAAGAACTCGATTTCCGTTGCCAAAACGTATGCTCATACATCGAACAGAGCAGCATAGAACAAGCAACCTCAGCCACAGGGAAAAGCAGATAGGCGGACAACCAGTGTCCGCCATCCCGGCGACCCCAATCTTGTAAAGAGTGGTGTTTTAAGTAGTGAAAGTGCCACTTGACACTTTATTAAATTTTATCTAACACAACCGAAGGCATGACCACATACGAATCCATCCTCGCTATAGGCGGGTTCAAACCGAAGTTAGTGGTTACTTTCGCATTTGCGTTAGGGAGCAAGATCAATGCCATGAATAAAGATGCGTCTCTTAGACCGCCTACTAAGTTGCCAGAAGCACTCTTTTTACCGAAATTTTCAGCAGTAAGAGGACGCAGAAGTCAATGAAGATGAGAGGCCGTTACGTGCACGTGTCAAAGAGAAACTATAACAAAGGCAATCTGCCGGACCATCTGAAACATTGAGAATCCATTTATCAAGCACTGAGAACCTAGTCCAAACCGAAAAGTTTCATTCGCATTGTCCAGCACTCAAACTCAGTTCACCATGGCTAGCTAAGGCTAATTCAACTGACAGTGGGGTGACAATCGTATATTCAGCCCGCAGTGTTCGTTATCATTCATGTGACCTTTGGATTTTCCAGGTCATTCCGTGGAGTGTACGTCAGCGAAGGTAGCAAAGCCCAGGAGGTTGCCTGCAGAAAAAGCGATGAAAGTTAGAACTTCTCCTATGGTGTTCAGGAACTCCAGTCTTTCAACATGTAGCAAGCCAAAATTCATGACTTGGAAGAGTGGTGTTGCATACATGGATTTCTCCCTTTTCATGACTTGTTTGCAAACTCAACGTCAATTCATTCAACAAGAAATTATGTGGTTTATGTGTGCTGAAAGTTCTGCTCTATTCCAAATAAATTATTGAAAATTGGCTGGGAAGTTGGCAAAGGTTACGAAACAAACTGTCATCAGGTATACGCCTGAATGCGGTCGAAGCCAGACCACCATTGGTTGAGGGAACACATAAAGAGCGCGAACTTATCGCGAGCCCTAATGTCATAATTTCTAAACCAGAGCGCTTTCACGTCCGCAGCCGTCCGAAGAAGAAGATACAGTCACGCATTCGCAATTCGTTTTTGAACGATTATTGCAAAAGGCCGGAACGGCCCAGGGGTTAATACAGAAATACAAATAAAAAGATGCTTGTCAGACAGCCTCACAAACGTCGTTGTGAACTCGCGGGAAACATTTTGTGTTCAGATATGCTTCTGGCATCTGTTTCTGCTAACTGCATACAAACGCGCAAGACGTTCTCTTTGAATTGACCGTCCTTTAATTTCTTTAATCCCCAATGCGTTGGAACCTCATCAAGTTAACCGAGAACCGGCTGCAAAACATGATTATAAACACCGACATCGTAATGCCTGGGATAGCACTATAATGCCAGGATGGACCCAAAAAGGGCGGCTGTGCAATTCTTTGCTACCCTTCCGATAATGAACCAGCGTAAATTTAAAGTGTTAAACCTACTAGGGCGATGCAATATCAATTTAGGGCTGGCCTCCAACACATGTAACCCACATAAGTAGACTTGGGATTTGATTCTCCTCCCGAGACGGGTGGTTGCTTTCACATTCACACCGACTTAATCTACGTCGAGGAATCAATTAGCTTAACTTTGCAAAAGCTCGATGGCGTGTTTACAGCGAACCTGATGACCGGAAGAATTAAATTCATGGTGCGTAAAAGATCAGACGTCTGTAGCGCCTCGTGTCGCCCGATATTCTTCTCGGCTTCTTTCGTATCCGTTTTCCGTTTGTTATTACCACTTTGCTTCGAAAAAACACAGGCGACGAAGAGTAAGTAACCAGGGTAATAACACTTTGCCGCGGGAATAGAGAAACAGACGCACTGGGTGGTTGATTTTCTGATTGTAGTGCGGCACAAATCGAGCTGCGTTTTTCAACGCATTTCAAACTACTGATCAGCTTGTTTGGTTTTTGCCTCTCTTCGGCGGCAGCTTAGACTGACATTAACAAATGGATTTCAGAAGGTCTTGCTGGGTTTCGCGAATAGAGTAAAATTTAGCAAAACATAAAACGATGCATGAACTGTAAACTTTTACACTGCAAATGCTGCATAAAATCGCCTTTGGGAGATCACTGACGATTTAAAACAGTTACCACGTGAAGTCTGCTTTGCCATTTCAGAAATAAGTACCGATCGAGACGATTGAATCAGGGAACCAGAGAATCAAAAGAACTGAAATCAACAAGGACACATGTAGTTGATAAACTAAACCAGAATCAAGGACGATATCGAATAACACAAAAACAGTTAGATAAATCGACTTCAGTAATGTAAAGCATGAGGCAAGTTTGTTTGACGAAGACAGAAGCACAATGCGACCAGGACAGCCATGTTCACGAAGTCGTCAATACCATAAACAGGAACGGGATATTTTCGATGTGAGATAAGCTGATTCCATTCAACGTCAGATAGCTCATGCTCTCGCCTTCTGTTAAATAAATATCTTCATATGAATAGGTTAAGAGGTAGTGGTCAGTGGTATCTAAATAATAAAAATAGTTAAGTATTCTTGGAGTTTTGTATGATATTATGGATTATTTTCTTCTTGAACAAAACCAATGCTGCTAAAATTATCAACTGCTTATTCTCCGTCTATGCTTGTATGTATGGTATCAACGTTAAATTTTGCGAAAGAAATAAGCTGCATTAACAGAAGGTCATACATAGTCGGCATCTCGATAGACTAGCAGAGCAAGTTAGGCACAAGTATAATGAAAATGGTATAGTATTTGTATTTGGTTATTCTGGAGTGCAGCTTTGGGAGATTGTAGTTCCAATCTCTCTAAGTGGGATTTGGTCCCATGATGAAACTAACATAGGTTTGCTACAAAGCAACCAGTGTCTTGAGTCGAAATTATATGTAGCAATCCAGAAGGAAGATGCGTAATCTAATACTCAATAACT
>CALYDF020002357.1:0-32883 GCA_944474145.2 Dicrocoelium dendriticum | reverse complement strand
CAGAGACCGGAAATTTCCGTTTCGGTATTAGGACTAAGCCCACAGACAATGAAGCAGACGGAAACAAGCCTGAAGCTTTTGCTTTTACCGTTGATCAGCTTGCTCATTGGCAGCCGATGAGCAAAAGAAGAGAGGAGTTTGTTGGAGACCTGTGAGCATTTGGAGCCTAAGAGACCGGACTGGTCTAAATGGTTTAAGAATGAGAGGAACAGCGGCGAAGGGAATCTAGCGAGGACTGGGACTTTGCGTTAGCGCTATGGGTATCTAGACCACTGTAGGGGTTCAAGCATACAGATAGTGCATCCGACGGAGACGGGTATCATGACGCAGTTATTATATGGACCGAAAGAGGTGCCGAATGAGAGTGGAAGACGTTACTGTGAGCTGAAAACTTTTGTAGTGGAACAGAGAAGCAGAACCCAAACAGAGACCTGCAATTTCAGTTTCGGTGTTGAGGACTAAGCACACAGCCAATGAATCAGACGGAAACAAGTCTGAAGCTTTTGCTTTTACCAACTTACATCCCAATGATCCAGTAGGTGGCTTATTCCATCTATGCACTGCATGAGCCAAAAAGTATGTAGCTCTGGTTTTGAGCCTAGATCTCTGCTGTTTCAACTTAGACTACAGCTCCCCAAGCGTTCCTTCGCTGCTAGTTCAAAGTGATTGGTCGGCCTAAGACCGCTAAGACTCGTTATGCTCTCGAATGTCTCAGTTAACTCCCCTATTACTTTGCGCCTCTTTACTGGATGTAATCTACAGTTAGCTAACTGAACCTCATACGCTATATCCTGCTGGCCATCTATCATTCGCGTATCCAGGCTTTACACATATACTATACCTCCTTCTGTTGGAAGGATGCCCAGGTCTGAATATAATAGTCCAAATGTGATCTGACTACTGCTTCATACAAGGGGGAAGTTCTCTTTCCGGTTATAAATCAGAGTTCACTTGAGTATAACTAACGCCTGTCTCGCACTGTTAGCAGCATGCTAACATGGTGTCAGCGGCTTGAATTTATTCTTCGCGATGCTGCCAAGCTAACATTGCATTTTAAGGGACCCAACAGGTGCTTGCAGTACCATCTTTTACTACTCTATTTCAAGGTTTGGCACTAGCTGGCCATTAAGAGCAGATCAAGTGCGTGTGCCTAGTTAACTTTAGTAGACAAGTCTTTGGCCAGACTAACCCTAGCGCGCTGGTTAACAAACTTAACTAATCAGCAAAAAGATTGGAGGGCTCCCTAAAGGGCCTTGACATTTATACTCATAGGAACCAGTAGCAGATCCAGTGCTGAACCATATAAGACCACTTTGTGCAGTAGCTGTGCTCGAAATACCCCTTCAACCCTAAAACAAAATTTCACAACACAACGTACCGCGGACAATCAAAAGGTATTTGAGTGAGTACCCAAATCCAGGACAAATTTTCCAAAAGAAAGCTGTGGTTTACCATGCCAGAAGCTTTACCAAAGTCAAAGTAACATATATCGACCGGATCTATCATCCATATAGCGGGGTTTACCGTCAATTAACACAGCAGATTCTTAAGGTATGACTAAATGGCAAACTCTTGCTGTTCTGTTTTGACTAAGTTATGGGTAGCAAGGTACGCACAGATTCCATCACTGATGAGCCTTTCTAGACACTGCGAAACGTACGCTAGTCAACCTAACTGGCCTGTCCTAATTCGGCGATTATTTAGGACACCTGTTAGAAATGACCTGTAAAACTGTAACTTTGCCATCCTGTGGGATCCACTCCTCATGACGAGACATGGTGAAGTTCGAGAACTGGAAGCTCCAGTACTTTGGCAAATAAGTTTGAAAAGGCTAAGTAAACGTTATCAGGGCCACGGGATTTCTGGTGTTCAAGTCTTTCTGAACAGACAGGAAATTCGCGGCAATTAGTTCGAATTCCCAAATTTTTGTTTGCTTATGCTATGTGGCCGCGTTGGGATCGAATAGCTATTGTCTGCTCGAGGAAATTTCTGGAAAACCAGCAATTCCTGTGCCTTATCCATGTCTGCTGTTACCTGAAGATCATCTTCTGCGTGTAAGTTAAAAATAACGTTCCTTAAAGAAGACCGACTACGCATAGCTGCGATAGCGTTTCTGCTTCGTCTTCACTATATGCGCACGCCTTAGCACGTATGCGTATTTGGTCAGCCCCTTTAATATGGCAAACCAACTTACAACATGTTTGTAGCATTGCCATATACGGAATCCGCCGGTCGCGTTGAACTTTTTCATAGAGCAGGATGCCGTTTCAACGCTTTAGCAATGCTTTGGCGCAAACGACAAGTAATACGTGTGTGATATTATGCGTAAAGAAGCAAACTTCTCTAGAAGCTGCTTGAACCCACTTGTACTCATTTGTCACCTCTGTTCCAGCGTTGTCTCTGCCAGTGCAGAAACCCAAATAATGCCCGCGGCTCCTTCCCTCTATAGCGTGGTATTAAACAGGCCAACATTCTTGGTCATGCAAGGTTCATCTGATATATTCGTCAAATTAATAGAAAAGGAACTAACAAATCCAGCACCCTTACTATTAGATCCCATGAAATTTGTTGACAAGCTGCCGCGTTTCGTGATTACAGCATCTAAGGAAGAGTAAATATGCCCTCCAAGACGTCTTGTTTGAACGGTGACGAGTTGCATAAAGGGGTTTTCTTGCATCTACTGCACTAAGTCCTGCGTTACGAATCGCATGTTTCTACTCGACAATTGGTAGGTTACGGTCATCAACTATTTCAACAATTGGCGAAGAAAGTGCGGCACATTTTACCAGTTCGCTTAGCTTTTTGCCCGCTCCTTTCGTCGAGGATGGGCTGCCGGAAACAACATGACTTAACTCGACTTTACCTCCCACTCTTATAAAACATAAAGTGAGTTAAACACTGCGAGTGCATTGCTGCACGGCGCTTCCGAATAAGAATAGTTAGGACGAAGGTGAAATGTCACGTACCATGACTATAGCATCCATCGCAGTCTTTCAGGTACCCTGAGAATTCAGTTAAGAGACAAGCGTTTATTGAAGCTTGAAGAAATCGTGACCAAAGTAATCGGAACCACCTCGACATAGCAGCACCTCAAAACTCCACTGGTTTCTTAAGCTACAAGCAGATGTATACCCTAGGTTTTTTGGTGTTTTTCACAGTCTCTTTCCACCCACCAGTTATTTTAAAGTTCCACTCTGGCGTAGAATCTGATGGGACAGCCAACTTTGTGGCTCTCTTGCGACAGGTGTAGTTCGCACTCCATTTTGGCTCTGCTAGGACTTGCGCAGCTGTGTGTGTTCGTATTTTCGTCATTTATAGCTCTTTTGGTGACCCAGCTCACAAGTAGTTTTTTACCTTCCGGTGAATAAGCGCGACTCACTAATATCAGGCTACACAGTTAAAACTGACTAGAACGACCTAAGAGTCCTAAGAACGTCGTCGAGTAGCGCTTCCTTATGCCCAGTACGTTGCTATGTCACGGTTACTTGTGGTCTGGTTTCTGTTTCCTTCAGGGTGGCAGCAGCAGACTTGCCAAATCGCCTACAAAGGGCCTGAATTCCCGTAAGCAGAGAGCACGGGACCACACTACCCATCAACCTATCATTGGAATTTTTCGCAGAAGGGTTTGAGTAACCTCCAGAGGCTCGAGTTCCGCCGCAGCCGCGACCCATGGAGAGATGGAAGTATTTACATCGATAGACTGAATCTCACGGGCTCCAAGTAGCATAAGATTCGCACCGAGGTGCTGATAGAAGCGACTTTTTACTGGTACAACATAGCTGATGTTAAAGTTGTGCGGCAGCTTTAATGAGGCAATGTGGGCGCTTGATGCGAGCAGGGCTAGGGTCAGCTGGCAACGAACATTTGTTTGGCCAGATAATAGGCCTGCTCCGTTAGGAAGAACCTCCCGATATATCGGGTTTTCGAACCTTACTATGGTCTGTCTGGTAAGGCTCCGCTGTTGCAACGCACTTACTTACTTGCAATCACCAAATTCATAGTTCTTTTGATGCAAAGCAGTGTCGATACATAAATAATACGTAGTATGTCCTGAACAAGTCTCTTATCTAAGGCACGCCTAGCGTTAGAATACATGATCATCGGCTATTCCCGATTCAAAATAAGCACTTTCCTCTATCCGCTCATGACCACTTCATTATTACGCACATAATACTCGAAGTTTAAGTGCACTTCATAAAATTTGCTCAAAGCTCTTCGATGAAAGATCTCTGTTCTCGGTTAAGCTTTTCTACCATGCAAAGCATATGCATGGATACCTTTTCCAAGGCCGTGGCTTCTTAGTGATGAAGAGGCCGAAGCAGCAATTGCCCATTTAACAAAGGCAAGCAAATGATCGTTATGATTACACAATGGAAGAAACCCACTGTAATTTGGGATTAAGGATGAATTTCTGTTAACAAACAGATATCCAATGTTGTAAGTTTATTCCATTTTCGCAGACGCAAAAGTCGAACTGCCTGTTTTAATGATAAATAGCACCCGTTAGTTACGAATGCTCATGGAAGTACACCCAATGCGGCGACATGTAAAAACAAGTGGTTAAACCGTACGAAAGACAATGTTTATTTGAACGATTTGTGTCAATAGCAGCCATGGCATCTGAAGTATAATACGAGGCTAACGTCTGGTAGCATGTCTTTGTTAGACGTTTCTTGAAAGTCAGGACTATTTTTTCGCATACATAACTGTTAATGTGTAATAAAAGTGGTAAGGGATCACGTGAAGACCAAAAGTGCAGGTGAAGTGGGGATGCAGGCAATGCAACGCGTTCTCAAATTGGTTTATTGTTGCCCCTTGGCATTATATATATGAGTTGTGTCATGGTATTTGGGAAGCTACGAGCCTAAAGACTAAGACTGTGCCATTTGTTGGTCCGTTTGAGCTGCAAAGCGTAGCCGTTAATGTAGGCAATTCAGAGGGCTTGAGATAACGATTAACCCTTAAAAGTAATTTGTGGGTTGGCGTCTAATTTTCCTTTAGTGCGGCCTTTAAGACAAAGTATCTGTAGGAGGAGGCGAATCACGACAAAACGAAATCAGTGGTGATGCAAGTCACCTTTCACTCACAGTTTTGGTCTTCTTAGCAGAAAAGTGCGCACAACTGAAATAGCTAAATTCATCCTTGTCTTAAAATTGTAACTGTAATGAAGGTGAATGTGTTGTGCCCTCAAGTTACGTAGATGTCGTGCAATATTTCTTAAGAGTTCTAAAGCTAGATCACCGCCAGGCTCAAAGTAGTGGTTTTGCGAATTTCAGATATTTAATGTGTTGTATATTGTCGATATACAGGAGCTTTAGTATATTCTAATTATATGCCTGTAAGTTATGCTTTCCCTTGGTCTAGAAAGCTACCTGCTCAATGTGTTTACCTACACAACTAGGAGGAAACGAGCTTGAAGTCTCTTCTTTGCATTAAGCGGGGTAATGAAGTGGCTCTAGTTTTGTTGCGTTGTTCAGATGAACTGATTAGTTTCAGATAGGCGATAGTACCGTGCTGCGCTTTATGACTTAGTTTATATAAAAAGCGCACGTTAAGGATAATACAGCTGTACTAAAGATACGGAATTTTTGCGTGTTTACCACTCGGTCGATGACTCAAAGCTTGCTGTGACGAAATCAATAGCTGTTTAAAGCGCCCTTGGGTGCTTTCAAGTGTAGTACGGTACGACTTCGTTTTGAGTCTGCACATAACGATGTAGTATTCCGGTTGTAGGAGGATGGGGCTTTAATAGAGTTCCATCCTTGCATCTGCGGTTGCCAAGTAGCGGCATAGGTAAAAGGATAATAGCCTTACCCTTGATGCTTAAAACGGAACTTGCTCCGCAAAGCTTAGGCTCGTGGAGTAGCGCAAGCCAAACTCTGTTCCATTATATTTTGTTGGGTAGTGGTGGCGTTTATCGTTGGAGGCTCATTAGGTATAAAGAATTGGTGGGTCAATACCTTGGATTTTAAACCAAAAGGCCTCATTATCCGATGTGCACGCCGCGCTTCACGGGCTTTATCTACCTCACAGGTTCTAGAAATTGCGAAGGTTTCGCTATTAGATGAAAAGGCGTAATCAACTTTTACGTCATCAGCAAAGGTAAAGAATAGACTGTAGTGCTAAATACCGCAGTGTTTAGTGATTTAAACTTAAAGATAGGGTACGTCAATCACACACTGTTGCACCAAGCTACTGGAGACGCAGGTCGAAGTGGATACGGTTCGCATAATCATAACATACTGCGTGCATCCAAGTAGATAGGAACGAAGCCAGCTTAATAGACTACGTACTTTAAAAGTATTTAACTTATGCATCAAACGCATGGGTAGTCCCCTGTCAAACGTAGTTCGCAAATGAAAGTTGGAGCGCCTAAAAAGGTAACTCTTATCTTTCATGTACAATTTCCTTGTTTACCGATTGTACATTATTGTTTAAATCGTCATTACAACCGGCTCGACACAACAGCCTTGTAAGTTCCCGCGCTCACGTGTACGCTCTCGCCTCGCTTCATCCATCCGCTTCTTATTGTAGCCCAACGAATACAGTCCGCAGTGCCCGACTCCAATTGCCTTCTGATATCTGCGCTTAATTTCGCCCACCGTCTCGGACTAGTATTAACTAGTCTTACAAATTGGTGACCCCAATTCGCACGCGCGAATTTGACGCCATTTTTTCTTGTTTGTATTTTTTGTGAGTTCGTTCCTTTTTCTCGATTATATGCCTATATTCATTTGTTTTTGCGTATTTTTACTACTTTTATCGTAGTTTGTTCATGCTTTATCTTTTCGACTCATATTTCGGAGTCGTTTCACAGCGTAAACATGCTTAATTTGGCTGTTCCAAGTTTCATGGAACATAGCCCAGAAGTTTGGTTTAAGATATTCGTGATCAAACTGGAAAATGAGGGCATTACGGCGGACCGTCTAAGGTACAACCAGCTCGTCCCACGCCTTCCTCCGTCGGTTGTGACGCTGATTGAGGACATCATACTCTGCCCATAGAATGACGCAAAGTATGAAACGATAAAGCAAGATACTTTAAAAGAGTTAGGGTCAGGCGCACGAACTCGATTTGAGCAGCTCAATGGTCTTAAGCTTGGAGCTCGCAAACCGTCGTCATTGCCCGCGAACTTCAGCGCATCGCTGGTCCCTTATTCTTGAGCGAAGAAGGGATAAAGGAGCTGTGGCTTGCATGTCTCCCAGAGCCATTGCCGGTAGTGCTGTCCATGTTTATAGATACACCCCTGAAATAATTAGCTACTAAGGCAGACGCTGCGTTTGAACGTCTTCCGCAGCAGACGACCAGTAGCTCCGGTGACGTATTCTCACCAATGAAAACCTAATCCAATATTTGCTCCCAGTCGTTAGTCTAAGCTGACATTAAGGTGAGGAAATTGCGCTACTTCGCAGCAAGATAGCAACAATGAAGGCTTCGAAGCAGCGGGTGCCACGGTCAAATGCTGACCACGTTTTGGCTACCGTTCATTGCGGCTCGTCTGTGCCTGCACCGAGTACGTCACGTTCGGCACGAAAGCGCAACATTTTCCCTGACAGTTCGCAGTAAGATAATACCAAACCCGTCGAAGAAGTATGTTGGTATCATCGCCAATACGGTGGAAGAGCTAGACGTTGTCGGGCTCCCTGCATTAGGCACGACCCAGCTGCTTCAGGAAAAACGAATAGCCCGCATACTAGCACTACAAACGTATCATTCAATAACCAAGCAAACCGACTGTTTTACGTTAAGGATCGACGTTCTTCCATCATATTCCTCATCGACACGGGAGCGGGAGTCAGCGTCATCCCAGCGACCGCTAACGACAAGCACTCAGAGCTTACGTACAATTTGCGTGCGGCCAACGGTTCCCCGATAGCTTCATTCGGTCGGCGCATGATGAACCTAGACCTCAATCTTCGCCGAGATTTTCAGTGGGTCTTCATATTTGCGTCTGTACCCTTCGTAATTATCGGTATCGATTTCCTACGACATTTTGGGTTGCTTGTTGATGCTGATCGCTAAAGACTTTTAGACGACCGTACTAACCTAGGGGTTGAAGGCGTTCTTACAGACGCTCCGATAATCAGCCCTGTATTTCGGATCGCAGACGCACCGTCCGACTACTTGAGCCTCCTCTCCGAACACCCGCGACTGGTTCGACCGGCTGCAGAGCTTCCACCAGTCACGACAGAGGTCACTCACCACATAGTTACGCGCGGTCAACCAGTTAGCGCACGACCAAGACGGCTTGCTCCAGACAAACTACGGGCAGCACGAGCCGAATTTGACCACATGCTTCAACTTGGTATCGTCAGACCGTCCAACAGCCCAGGGGCGTCGCCTCTGCACATGGTCCCGAAGGAGGTCATGGGGGACTGGCGTCTTTGCGGCGACTATCGAACCTTGAATACCGTTACCACGCCCGATCGCTATCCGATCCCACACATAGTGAATCTCACCGCCAGTCTGGCAGGTAAAAGTATCTTCAGCAAAATCGACTTGGTACGCGCATACAATTAAATTCCGGTAGCCGAAGCGAACATCGCTAACACTGCCGTGACGACTCCAATTGGTTTGTTCGAGTTTCTGCGCATGCCATTTGGCCTAAGGAGCGCCGCGCAAAACTTTCAGAGTTCCATCGACCAAGTTTGTCGCGGTTTAGACTTCGCTTACGCGAATCTTGACGACATACTAATCGCAAGCTCTTCACGAGAAGAGCACATACGCCACGTACGAACACTTTTTGATCGTTTATCTCAACACGGGGTGACGATCGACGCAGAAAAGTGTTGATTTGGTGTCGATGCAGTCAATTTCCTGGGCCATCGTATCTCGTCTGCAGGCGTCGTGCCACTACAGGATAAAATTCAAGCCGTCATCGACTACCCCGAGCCTCATTCTTTCAAACAGCTCAGGCTTTTTGATGGCCCTGTCAACTTTTATCGACGAGTTATGCCAAACTGCGCCTCGCTGATGCAATCCCTCACGGACCTGCTCCGAGGGAAACTCAAGAAATTCAAATTTCCTGTCGCATCACGAGCCGCTTTTAAGTCGCTTAAAGAGGCTACCGCCAACGTAGCTTCTATAGCGCACCACGATCCGGCTGCCCCACTCTCCCTCAGTACTGGCGCCTCGGACGTGGCAGTCGGCGCTGTTTTGCAGCAACGCGTAGCCGACACGTGGCAGCCCTTAGCGTTTTTCTCCAAACGCCTACAACTTACCGAATCTCGATACAGCACGTTCGGTAGAGAACTACCAGCAGTGTATCTAGCGATACGTCGCTTTCGGCACGTCTTAGAAGGCCGCTCCCTCGCCATCTTCACCGACCACAAACCCCTGACTTACATGCTCGGCTCGACTACCTACCGATACTCTCCTAGAGAGTCGCGCCACCTTGACTATATCGCTCAGTTTACGACCAATTTGCGGCATGTCTCAGGTGAGCACAACGCCTTCGCCGATGCACTTCTTCGCATCCAAGCCATCGCCGCGGACGCCGCCACAGCTATCGACTTGGCAGTCATGGCCACAGCGCAACTCAACAGCCCTGAGGTTGATCTACTACGCAGGTCTCCTTCATTGGACCTACGACCGGTTCTGTTGACATCAACAGACGGAACTATACTCTGCGACTTATCTCTGGTCACGCCGCGCCCAGTCATCCCACGCGAGTTCCGGCAGACCGTGTTCGACGCGTTACACGGCTTGTCTCATCCAGACGTTTGTGCATCGGTTAAACTCGTAACCGCACGATTCGTTTGGCGCAATGTTAATCGGGACGACCGTACATGGGCAGCTGCTTGCCTTCCGTGTCAACGCGCGAAGGTGCACAAGCATACGGGAAGCCAATTAGGCACGTTTCCGGCGCCAGACGCACGCTTTCATCACATGCACTTGGACCTCGTAGGTCCTCGTCCGCCTACCAAAAGCTGTGTATATCTACTGCCCTGCATCGATCGATTTACTGGATGGCCTGAGGCCGTCTCTATCTCAAATTTCTCCTCGGAAACGGTAGCGAAAGCGTTTCTGGAGCGCTGGGTAGCTCAATACGTCTGTACCGTTATCGTGATCACCGATTGGGGGTCACATTTCTCGTCAACATTTGCCACGTTGCTTAAGGATTTAGGCTGTCGCTACGTCCGGACGACGGCGTATCATCCGGCCGCTAACGGCATGGTGGAGCGTTTTCACCGCCAGTTGAAGGCAGCGCTATGTGCGCACGCAGATCCTTCATGGTCGGAAACGCTGCCCCTCGTTCTCCTAGGCTTAAGAAACACGGTTAAAACCGACTTCGACGCCCCATCAGCGCAGCTAGTCTACAAGTGCACACTGCGGTTGCCTGGACTGCTGAAAGCACAAACCCCATGTACTTCCACTTTTGACTACGGAAGTTACACGGATCGATTGGCTCACCAGATGCGTGAGCTACGTCCACCCGCCCCTCGGTCGCTGAAGACACCAGTGTACGTGCCCGAGAAGCTGGCTACGTGTTTGCACGTTCTTCTTCGCGCAGACGGTGTTCGACAGCCTCTTCAGTCGCCGTACATGCGACCTTTCAAGGTGCTATATCGTGCGAGTAATGTGTACGCTATTGACCGCGGTGGTCGACGCGAAGTCGTCACCATCGGCAGTCTGAAACCCGCCTTTATGGAAAAAAACCTTCGCCTACGTCGTCTAATAGTGCTTCGTACGACGCCACAACTCACCGCACCAGCTTACAGCATTCTGGTGCCGTTCAAACAGACCACGATCTCGGTCTACAGGCTTCAGCAGTCCCGATACATTCCGAATCTTACCCGCTACCACCCACGGCCAATCGCCGTGGTCGGGAGGTGCGTAAGCCCGTTTGTTTCTCCACCTATGTACAGTGTAATTAACTTTAGCTTTGTAGCTATTGTATATATTTGCCCTATTTTTGGTCGACTAACGTTTTGAAAACAAACAAAAATATCAAAAATCTTTCGTAAAACCTTTGTCGAAAATAATACTCAAAAACCGAAAAATATTTAAACACGCAGATCATTCGTTTGTTCTTTCTGGTATTTTCTGCGCGTGTTTTTCTAGTTTCTCGTCGCTACATGCCTCAACCCGCCCCTTCGATCGACTGGTCTACACGAGGAAAGTTTTCAAGGACCCTGACGCGAACACCGGTCGTTTCTCCGCGGGTGGTGTGTCGTTTCTCCGCGAGACGACGGTCGCTTCTCCGTGGGACGAGGGTCGTTTCTTCGTGAGAAGAGGGTCGTTTTGGCGCGGAACAGGGTGCGGCGGGGGGAGAGACCAATCCCAAACGCACCGTTTGGCGGCAGCGGAGGTTGAGGTCCTGTCGGCCTTTCTCTGCGCTAGCCAGTTTTTTGTAGTCCGACAAGTCCGCTCCAACGGCTCGCCGAAATGCACCCTGCCCTGCAATCAATAAATAACAAATAACAAACGGCAAAGCAGACTCGGACTTCCGACGAACCCTCATTTACCCGAACGCACGCTCATTTGTACTCGGCACGATTTTGCCTACGAACCTCGTTTCAACAGCCCTTTTCGATTTCGAAGGCATTCTATGTTCAGTCATCTAGAGGAGGGAGCTCTGTGGCGCCCAAAAAGCTGACTCATCTTTCACTTACAATTTCATTGTTGACCGATTGTACATTATTTCCTCTTGTTTTAATCGTCCTTACAACCGGCTTGACACAACAGCCTTGTAAGTTCCCGCGCTCACGTGTACGCTCTCACCTCGCTTTCTCCGTCCTGTTCTTATTGTGGCCCATCGAATACAGTCCGCAGTATCCGACTCCCATTGCCTTCTGATATCCGCGCTTAATTTCGCGCACCGTATAGGACTAGTATTAACTAATCCTACAGAGTAAATAATGACACCTGATAGATTTGAGTCAATGACAATGAGTAGAAGTGAGCGAAAGGACAAGCGAGCAGCACGGACAATGATGGTTTCGATCAAGCGGCATTGCTCGTTGCAAAAGGTAGGCAGATTTGTCACTCGGGCACTGTATGCTGATAAAGTTGTTTCGAAAAACAAACTGAAATCTTTGGAAACAATCATTGCGGTAGGCCGCATCACATTTTAAGGGGAATTTTCTATATTTTCGTTTAGGATGATTGCAGCAAATGACATCCCTGCATTTTGTCACGGTGGATAACAGCGATTAGGTAGAAGACAGAGTTATCTGAGCTGCCATGTAGCACCCGGTTACGTGCAGCAAGTTACGTCAGATTATTGGCAATCACGAACTACATGGTTGTATCTAGCCTGGTAGAATAAGTTACAACAACCTGTAGCTCAAAAGAGTAAGATTTGGCATGTTATAACTGCTGAAATGAGCAGAAACTATGCACACAGACCGGTCGATTTTCCCAATAACTGCAGCTGTGACTTTCTCGCAAACTTTGTCTTATTCTACTTTGCGACAACTGCAGGATATATTGATACCCGTTAATATTACGGAGCCATACTCCTTCAGTTATTTTGTTTTGCACTGTATGACCTAGCAGTCTATAAGCTGCAACCCGTAGCGAAAGATATTTTTAACGGCGGGCACAAAGGAGCACTAAGGAAAGTTATGACACCGGCCTAACTATTTCATGTGTTGTATGGGCGGTCAGTAAGAAAACAAGAAACACGATCAATCGTAGCAACGGCGTCTTTAACCTCTCTATGGAGTCATGACTTAGTGCTTCCAAATTGTGCGGATGCATGCAGTTAACAAAGAGTATAAAGTCATCTATTTTCCCAGGCGCGTAAGGACATGGGTTACTAGAAATACAAGCATCTTCATGCTTGTGGAGATGTTCTTCCTCCAAGCAACTTTCAACCAGCACGTTGGTTTTTCTACACATATTACGGATTTTGCTGTTTCGTATTATATTCCTGTTGAATTGCTTACCGTTAATGAGCTTCACGGAAGCACGTAACGACATTGGAACCTCGCAGGTACATTTTAGCATCCTAAAGATTGTGCAAAAGCTGAATGGGCAAGTAAAGCTATAAGTAGTAACTTCACAAGCGTATCTCAGTTATTCTTTAAATAGGGAACGTGCATTTAACTAAATAGGTAGAGGTGTATTTACAGACATACTAGATGCTGTGCCCGAGAGGGATCAAATTCATATGTACACAAACCTAACGCACTTGCATAGACAGTGAGAACACTGAGAGTATGTTAATTGTTCGCAACTACCATACAAAGAAGTGGGTTTTGCAATGTCTGTTTCACCACCTGACAACTGATAAAGCTAGTATTCAGGCCTCAGCAACGAATGCACAGGCTTCTCAACTTATACAGTTGTATGGGTCATACGCGCACAATCTTTACCTCATGTAGCTCCTTCAGACCATCTTTGTGCAGCATGTGTTTATTAGCGGCAAAGAGGATCAAAGACACGTATTTATGTGCCACTTTCCTTAAAGCAGAATCTAATTCTCTACGAACATCACCATCAACTATTTGGATTGGTTTGGCACACTCAGTGGTCCATTTAATAGTCAGAACATGGAAAGACATAAGAGTTGAGGAATAAGAAGAAACAATAGGAAAAACACAAGTACTAGAGATGCAAATAAAAAGAAAGTGCGTTTTACTAACGTGGATGGATAGATGGAAAAATACAAATTGACCGTAAATGTAACCAGAGCTTACTAGTTAGCTTTGTTCTTTAGCGCAAAGTTCAAATCTAGTAAAACTAAAAACAAAAGCCTTTCTGAGGCTGGGAAGCCGTGAGACATAAACCAATTATAGGTTATTCATAACGTTTTACAAAACACTTTTTATGTTAGTAGTCAATGCAGTATGCTAGATGACGTAACTCACAGGTCCTTTGCGAGTGAAGAAAGGTCTACGATTGTCGTCATTATTCTATTTCGCTAAACATAGGCTTTTGCTCTGCAAGCAGGTAACGAGAAGAATAAAATAAAATGAATGTGTGGCGGTGGCAGGACTTCTAACTGTGGATGTGAATATAGAAATGCTTTATAGGTTAAAAACTCTCCCACAATAACAAGCTACGGCGTAACAGGCCGACAAGCAAACCTTATAGCTATATGTATAGAAACTGACAAATAAGCGGTAACGTTAAACAAAAAAGATAGAAGGCCAGTAAGGAAAGCTGTATATGCAGGAGACTTTAGAAAACTTACAACCTGCTCAAGGTCAGAAGGCTGCCGCACCCAAAAAGATAATGACCATCCTTTTTGCACCACTACAAGTTTGAACATGTGTACCTTTTTTCTGGTATTACTCCTCCTTACAACCGCCTCATTGCTTAAACGTCTTGTAAGTTCCCGCGCTAACGTTCAGCTCCAATCACGCTTGATCCGTACTCGTCTTCTTGTTGCCCAAGGGATACAGTCCGTTGTGTCTGACACAGATTGCCTTCGAATATTCTTTGGTTAAGGTTGCTCACCGTCACTGACTGGTATATACCAGCCCTACAAAGTAGTGAACCTGATTCGCAAATCGCGAATTTAAACTTTATTCGTCGTGTTTATTTTTCGGTGAGTCCGTTCCTTTCGCTCAATGCTATACGTCTATTTATTTGGTTATTGAGTAGTTTAGTAGATTCATCGTGCCTTCGTTTCTCCTTGAATTTTTGCATTCATATCTCGAAAATGGCTGCTGAGTCATTGCGCAGTTTAAAGATGATTACTTTGGCTGGTCCAAGTTTCATGAAATACAGCCAGGAAATCTGGTTTGCGATATTCGTGAGCAAGCTAACAAATAAATGCATTCTGAATGCTCCGAGGTACAATTAGCTCGTCCCACGCCTTTCCTCGTCAGTTGTGTTGCTTGTTGATGTTATTCCTCTCTACCTAGCGGATGAGGAAAAGTATGCAATGATAAAGGATTCTACAATAAAATTGACACAACACAGCGCACTAGCCTGACCTAAACAGCTCAGTGGTCTCAAGCTACGTGACTGTATCTCCTTGACCCTGCTATGCAAAATTCAGCGCATCCCTTCTTGGTGTGTGAAGAAGGGATAAAGAAACTGTGGTTTGCATTCCACTACAGCCGGAGCCGGGAACGCTGTACATGTTTCTTGCTGCACTTTTAACAGAACTAGCTACCATGGCAGATACTGGGTTCGTACGCCTTCCGCGACATAAGACCAGTAGTTCCGGTGGTTTAGTCCTACTGGTGAAAACCGAGTAGCATGTTGGCCCCAAATCGTCAGGCCGATGAGACCCTAATGAAGAGGAAATTGTGCTACTTCGCAGCAGGATAGCAGCAATGAAGGAATTAAAGTAGCGCATGCCACGGGCAAATGCCGACCATGTTTTGGCTACTATATATTGCGGCTCGTCTGTGTCTGTATAGAGCAAGCCTTGGTTGACAAAAAGCGCAAACAGGTTTCTACAGGTTCTCATTCCGAACATACTAAGTGCTTCGAAGATGAATGTTGGCATCACCACCAATATGGTGGGAGAGCTGGGCACTCTGGGGCACGCTGCATAAAACATAACGCAGGCGCGTCAGGAAAAGCAAATAGTACGCATACTAGCCCGACCAAAGCCTCTGGCACTAGTCAAACAAATCAGCCGTTTTACGTTAGGAGTCGGCGTCCTTTCATCACCTTCCTCATGGACACCAGAGCGGAAGTCAGCCTCATCTCTGCGAATGCAAAAGGCAAGCACACAAAGCCTAATTAAGACCTGCGGGCGGCCAACGGTACTCCGACATCTTCATTTAGTCAGCGCCTGATGAAACTGGTCCTCCATCTCTGCCAGGATGTTAAGTGAACATCATGTTTCGGCGGTACCCCTTGCAATTATCGGTACCCACTTCTTGCGACATTTAGGGGTTTCTTGTTAATGCTGGTCACCACCGATGTTAGGACGACTACACTAAACTAGTGGTTAAACGCGTTCGTATGGGGGGCCCGTTAATCATTTCCGTTTTCCAAATCTTTGACGTACCTTCAGATTATGCGAACAAGCTCACTGATTAACGGCGAATAGTGTGACCAGATATAGAGCATCTGCCAGTCACGACAGCGGTCGCTCAACATATTTTCACGCGGTCTGCCAACGAGTGCCAGCCTGAGACGACCCGCTTTTGCCAAATTACGTGCAGCAAGAGCTGAATTAGATCGCATGCTTCCGCTCGGTAGCATAATAATATACAACAGCCCCTGGGCGTTATTGCCTCACATGGGCCCGAACATGCCTGTGAGTGGCTGGCGTGCTTGTGGAGGTTATCGATATGTAAACAAACAAACCACGCCTGGGCGCTATCCTATCCCCCATAACCTGGACTTAAGCGCTACCGTGGTAGGTAAAACCCACTTCTGGGAAATCGAATTAGTGCGCGCTTACAACCAAATTCTGATAGCCGAAGCGGACATCGCTTAAACGGCCGTGACGACGCCGTATAATCTGTTCGGGTTTCATAGTAATGCCATTAGATCCAAAAAACGACGCGCAAACGTTTCAACGCTCCATCGACCAAGTTTGTCTCAGCCAAGACTTCACTTGTGCCTACCACGACGACACCTTACTTGCAAGCTCCTCACGCGAGAAGCACTTCCGTCACGTTTAAACGCTTTTTAAGCGTATGCCTCAACATGGGGTGACAATCAACACAGAGAAGTGTTCATTTGGCCTCAATCCTATCAACTTTGCAGCCACTATATCACTCCTGCAGGCACCGTGACATTACACGAGAAAACTAAGGCCATCATTGACTACTCTGAGCCTTACTCTTTTAAGCAGTTAACAGGATTTGACGGCCTCATCGATCTTTATCGCCGTTTTATACCCAGTTTGGAAACTCATATAAAAATCCTCACGGACCTACTCCTGGGAGTGCTTAGGAAATTCGATTTTCCTACTGCAGCGCGCAATTACTTTCTGGCTTTGAAAGGAACGATCTCTAACATAACTCATATAGCGCACCAAGACACAGCAACTTTACTGGCGCTCAGTAACGGCGGTACCAACATGGCAGTTATGGTGGTCGTACAAAAAAAGGTAGGTGGCGGTTGGCCGCCAATGGCCTTTTAATCTAAGCCTTTGCAACCTGCGTAACCACGTGTTAGTATTTTATGTAGAAAACTATTAGCCATTCCTTTAGCAATAGGTTCTTTCTGTCAAGTCTTAGAAGGCCGCCCCTTTGCCGTCTTCACGGATCAAACCCTGAAATACACGGTTAGTTCGACTACCGGCCGCTGCTCTCCTAGAGGGTCTTGCTAGCTAGACGCTATAGCTCAGTTTAGGACGGTTATACGACATTCCTCAGGTGTGCACAACGCTATCGCCGGCTCATTTTTCCTAATTCATGCGACCCCGCTGACGCCGGTACTGCAATCAATCTGGCGGCTATAGCAGTAGCGCGATTCAATAATACTTAAATAAATAAATAAATAAATAAATAAATAGTATATTCTCTGTAAAACGAGACACACCTCTAAAAGGCATGATTAGGTAGATATACTGTTAAGGTATCCCTAACTGGACCTACGTCCCGTTCCGCTGACACCATCAGACAGAACTTCACTTTGAAATTTATCGCTGGGCACGCCGCTACTAGTCGTCCCACACGAGTTTTGGCAGACCGTGTTTGACATGTTGCACAGCTTACCTCATCCAGGCATTCATACATCTGTTAAGCTCGTAACCACACTTTTCGCCTGGCAAAATTCTGATCACGAACTTCGTACTTGAACAGATGCTTGTCTTTTGCGTCAACACATGAGAGTGCAACAACTCACGGTAGTGCATCAGAACATTTTCCAGACCGGTTGCACGTTTTCACCAAGTGCAGGTTGACCTTGTAGGCCAACTGTCACCAAGGAGAGGTCTGTATACCTACTGACCTGTGTCGGACAAATCACTAGGTGTTCATAAGCTTTTTTCACACCTAGTTGCTCTTCCAAAACGGTAACGCAAGCTGTTGTGGATCGCTTGGTAGCTCAATACGGCTGTCACGCCATCGTGGACACCGATCAAGGGTTACATTTATCCGCGACTTTGCCACGTAGCTTAAGGTTGTAGCGGTCACCAAGTTCAGACGATGGTGTCTCAGCCAGCCGTAAACTGCCTGGCGGAGCGTATGTACCCTTAGGTGAGGGCAGCTTTACGTGGGCACGCAGATCCTTCACCGTCTGAAACACTACTTCTCCTCCTCCAAAGCTTAAGAAACGCAGTTGAAACCAATTACAACGCAATGCCAGCGCAGGTAGTCTACGGCTGCACGCTGCGTCTGCCTAGACAACTGGTAACGTCAACCCCGTCTGCTCCCTCTTACAACCACCGAAGTTTCACCGGCCGATTAACCCAGCCGATAGTGTGTTACGTACGCTCCTGCTGCGATCGCAGAAGACACCAGTGTACGTTTTCGCGAAGCTGCCTACCTGTTTACGCGTCACGCTCCGCGCAGAAAGCGTTAGGCAGACATTTCCGATGTCGTACATGGGACACTTTAAGGTGCTACGCCGTACGAATATATCCTAAATGACTGAACGCGGTCGTCGACGCAAAATCGTCCCTATCTATGGGCACAAACCATCTTTCATCGACGAGGCCGCTGAGTCTATGACTACTTCAGAAGCTTTGTGTAACGCTACGTATATTTAAGCCAAGCTACACTCACCTGGCAATCTTGTAACGGGTACTGTTTGGGCTCATAAGCTAGTGTCGTTCCCACGTCGCCGTCTACTGTGAGCTTGAAGTCACCCACCGTCGATCGCGTGGTCGGACGTTTCGTAAGCAGTTGGCTTTTTCGCTTATGTACGGTATAACAGCTTCTAACTTTGTACATATTTGCCTAATTTTGGTAGACATACTTTACAAAATATTTAAACAATCAAAATTCTTGGAAAATTCTTCTTATAAGGTATCCCGAAAACACAAATTTTGCAAATACTTTTGCGCCAGATCGCTTTTTGGTTTTATAGTGGGTTCTGTTTGTTTTTCGGCTTTCTATTCCGCAAAGGCCCCACCCTGCTCTCCGACCGACTGGCCCTGACAAGCAGCATTTCGAGCCTTGCTACGACCAACAAAGCTCCAGAAAAGAAGGCGAGTGCTTTCTCCGCGGGACACGGATAACTAGTTCTGAGACGAGGATTGTTTCCGCGTAGGACGTGTCGCTGCTTCGTGGAATGAAGGCAGTTTTGGCGCGGGGCCTGGAGCTGCGAGGAAAGCCATTACTTCCGGGCGCAACGTTTGGCAGCAGTAAATTTTGAAGACCTGTCGGCTACTTTAATGGGCTTGTCAATATTTTTAATTCCATGAAACCCGCTCCAACGGCTCCTCGGAATGCAACCTGCCGTAATCACTGAATAATTACTAACAAAAGGTCGAGCGGACTCCAACTTCCGGTCAAAATTACATTTGTCGCCAACCCTCACTCATTCTTAGTCGGCACAAGCATCTCTTATGAATCGTGATACGCCCGTCATTCTCAATATCAAAGGTATCCCATGTTCAGCCAAATAAGAGGGTTCACTTTAGCGCCCAGAATATTACTGCTATCTTTTATGTACTATTTTATGGTTGACCAAGTTCACATCATTCTTATTTTTGAAGTTTCCTTACAACCGGCCCGGTACTTTACCGCCTTGTAAGTTTCCGTGCTAACTTTAGGATCTTGGTTTGCTTCATTTGTCTGAAGTTTGTTGTAGCCCATTAAATACAGTCCATTGTGTCCGACTCAAGTTGCTCTTTGAATTCCGCGCTGTATTGCGCTCACCATCTTGGATTAGTGTTTAATAGTCCAACAATGCCACCGTGTACCAGTTGCCGAGTATACAAAGCCATATAGACCACTATGAATATGAAGTTCAGTAATACTAAGCCACTTAGTGGTCGCGAAGTTAATCACAGGTTTTCCTGCGTCAGGTTCGCCTGCGTGATCCAGGGGAACATCAGGATGCTTTAACACATTTTGGCTTGAAAGCGTGCATATTTCATATATAAACAGCGTAAAGTTGACCTCATTTGAGCTATTTTATATCCGCAAGAGAAAAATGTCGCCAACGACACTGCGATAGAAGTGTCTGCCACTAAAAATAAAGAAATGAGTATCGGAAATATCCGCAAATTTTGGGGACGATGAATTCATTTGCGTCTGCGTAGGTGGGTATCAACAACACTGCTTCTATTGGTTGGGGTACTCAAACATAGAGATCGCTGTGCTTACTTTGTTGACACAAACTATAGTAAAGCTTTAAGCACTTTTACAAGCTTCTTATTTTTAATGTCTGCTGTGAATACCGGCGACGTTCATCAAGGGGGCGAGGTTAAATACGACTACGACCTTACATAAGCTAATACCATGGTGGCTGTTCTGGTGCAAGTCGTTATATAGCCCAAAGCATTTTATGCTAATTTAAATCAAGAGTAGGAATGTGCTCAACAATTTGGGAGCTGGTTGTTCACCCAACACTACAATAAATTATAGCAGACTTTGGAATCAGAGTAAAAGTAAAATTGCGCATGGACAAACAAACTAAGACGAAGAGGTGGTCAAACTTTTCAGGACGCCCCTACGGCCAGGGTGACATAAGCCTCTGCCGCATAGTTAGGTTTCTTGTCAGCGTGCTGGAATCTGGAAATGAATGAGATGAAAAATGTGGTTAAAGAAGCGGATATTTATTTTCAACCTGATTGTCTACCAAGGTGTTCAATGGTGATCGACATATGCTTACCATAGATTTAACTACGAATATCAGGCCAAAAGGGGATGAAGTGGAAAGCGAAACGCCTAATTCTGGAAACTGTGGCTATTACAGTCGTCACTTTATCGACCAGGTAGAATATGTATTTTTACTTTTTATAGCGCTTGTAGTTGAAAACAGTGGAGTAAAGTAGCAAGGACTAAGGCATATTGAAATGCAAAGCAAAATTTAACTAGCCCGCCGGATAACGTTAAGATGGTTGGCGGCATCTCTTTCTGGATTTGTGGGTCAAAGCTGCCTATATTGTACAACCACAGAACGCCTGCGTCTAAGGCTGGACAATAGGTAGCTTGCGCTTCACCAGCCACAGCTTCATCCAAATAACCCGAACCCAGTGTAAACCCGAGGTAATTTGACCTGCAGGCATGTGCATAAAAGACTTTTCGACACTAGAACCGGCCCAGACTCCTTCAACTTACACAGCAACACACGTTAGCTTAGTTTAGATGCTTGGTTACCAGACGTGACTAAAGGGGTAGCTGGACAGTAGTCCATTCCACAATGATGCATGGAACACCTAGTTGAGCCGGCACGACCACCAGGACTGTGCTACCCTCCTTTTCCAGCAGTGACCATTTGTCACCTAGAGGCGGTGTAACCACGGCGCAAGATAATAATGAGGTAGGCATGTTCTCAACATGCACATCAAGCGCAGCTACATCAGGGATGTCAAACAACCAATCACGTAAAATGTCAATTTCAAATAAACTGAAACTGAAAAGCATACGGATATCCCAAAGCCACATTTCGCAAAGTAGCAAATGGAATAAATATTTCATCATTAAATCTGCGATAAATTCAAGGTGTCCGAAAATGAGGTCGAATTACAAGACGCTCGGAAATGTTACCTAATTTAAACATTATTCATTTAAGTGACCTGCGCAAGTAAATTGAAGATTAGTTAGGTAGACATTAATATGTGGGGGAAACGCGCTTCAAGACACTTCAGCAAACCAGTCACCTAAAATAAACGCTGAAAAGAGAGTTATTTGGGAATAAAAGCATCTCGATATTTTGACATGCTATAATGTACAGATTTTAAATCACATATGCTACAAACTAGTGCTCCTGGAACATGAATTATGAAAGTGTGCTATTACATAGTGCGTAACAAAAACGGTATGAACGATAATCCGCTCGCGCCAAAGTCCAGGGCAGACGTAGGAGCGCTCGTACCCATAATCAAATCTCCGTCGATAATTTCTCTGCCGCATGCACCAAAAATGCGGTTAAGGCAACTGAACGGCCTGCTGTAAATGCCAGCTTGAACGCAATGCGTCCTTGTAGTGCTCTTGGCTTAACTTTGCGGAATGATGTCTTTTATACAAGCAGGGCACTCAACTAAAGTATCCGCACTTAAAAATAAACGGCCGTTACCAAAGCGGATCGTACATTGACTCAATAAGCTGACATACGAAAAATGGCATGGACCCTCGTGCTCTTCGTACTACCGTCGCCAAAGAGCTGAACAAGCTCGCATTCCATGCTCGGAACCTACGCACTTTCAACGTTCCTGGCAGAAGTTCTTTAGAGAAAGTCGCCCGTTTACTGATGACCATGTGTAACACCCCAATTTATAGTTTTTAAGCACACGTCTTAGAAAATTGTAGATCAGTAGTAACTATCTGATCCTTACCACTTTTAAACTTCAACAACTGGCTATACGCTTCACCGCAACTAGGTTTAGCTTAAGAGAGAATATCTAAATTTTTCCCATTCTTATCAAGCCTAATCTAACGCCGCTTCGAAGAGCTTTACTAACTGATAACAATGCCAAAGCAAGGCAATCGCCATGCCATTCTTTTCCCAGCACTGGAACTACCGCTTGTACTATGTCAAGCACTAAGGTTGACCTGGACCTTATTAACTTGCATCACATGTCCACAATGGCGTTAGCTTCCGACTCAAGTCCTTCAGCCCTGATAGACAAAAGTTGGACCAACCCTTCCAATTCGTCTCAACCAGAAGCTGAACTAATGAACACTTTCTCGCATATCGTCTTCGATATTAGTGGCACAGATTACGGAAGGACTAATGCCGCCTTCCCGCTGCTTCACTCGCTTCCTTCTCACGCGTGCACAACCGACTCCGAACCATGGCCAATGGCCGGAGCAAGTTACTCCTCGTATTACGAAACGTTCACGTTGGTGTATTACCGTAACAATGACAATCGCATCCCAACAACGTCCATGTGGCATAAGCGGACAACTGAGAAGCACCAGCCAATATTTCTGCAAAAGGATTGCCAGAGACTGAAGGCATTCCGGTCACAAACCCCACCCACTGTGCCGGTTTTGACCCAACGAGCCTAAGCACTGCGAGTACCTTAGCTACTAAAGGCGGCTAAAGGCGTCACCATGCATCAGAACTATTAAGTGCAAAACGGTTTCCGCCAACTGATGAAGTTGCACCCGTCACCGAATCAAGATGGCTCTGTGAGAAGCCGGCGCAGTGTCAGTGCAGTGACTCCTTTAATTTCTAATATGGCAAGTTAGCCGCCTGATACGCCATCGCCTACGCAGGTATAACTTACTATCCGGACCAAGTATAGAGCTTAGCCAAGGCAGGTTAACTCAACCCTTATGAACCAAACCTCTTCTATGGGACAACGCTGGACACGGCCAGCCTTATCCCTACCAACTTATGCAACTCCGTATATAGCAACTATCACTCCTTCTACAAACGATGAACTACAGCGGGTCTGAACTTCAGGGTTGCACCTCACCAAAACCCAGTTGACAAACCATCGAAATTCTACCTACGGACGTTCCTAACGTTACCCCTTCGACAAGCGTCCGCATTCATCAACTTGTATGGGAGCTATAACGGTAGATCGTGGGGCTACCAAACCCCTACTCCTTCTTGTTCTACAGTCGACCCTACAATGACCGTAGGTTTATCAGACCAAGCAGCATGTCATTTTCCCCTGTTAAAACCAACCTGATAAACCACCCTGTCACTACCAAGCTTATCGAACAAAATGCCGACCTACATCCTTCATGCCCTCAACCAGCCAACAGCTCTCCACCAAACCTACGTGCACTAGTTATATGTGACCAAAGCTTCCTTCCAACCACCCCAACAGATATACCCGAGGTTTTGGCTAATGGCATAGGCTTTCCACCAAAGGGTTTGACAAACAACAGACCATACAATTTAGTACTTCTCAACTGGCGATCCTTAATGCATAATGTGCACCTTATAGGACCCTATATACTCCTCATCAACCCACACATGGTGTTAACTAATGAAAGTTTGCACACACTAAGGTCACCTAATGGCCCACTTCATATCTCTGGCTACACCATGTTGCGCAGTGGACGGCACAACCAACGTGGTGGCGAATGACTTATCTACGTCCGTGAAGACTTTGGTAACTTTTGTATCACCTAGCTTTAGGTAACCCGGAAGACTTTGTGCGGGTCCCGAAAAACGGGGGTCCTCTTGACCTCCTAATTGCTTACATTTATAATCCACTACATACCCCCTTTACAGGAAGAAATGCACTTTAACAAACTCTTCACGGCAGTCTCCTCTAGGCATTCACGCCACGTGATAGTCGAAGGCGACTTTATTGCACCACATATCCTTTAGCTTGACGATACCGTACCCTCAGCTATAGGGCACTTCTTGACACCACACATGCAAATGACTGATGTTAACACGTCTACCCTCGGTCCAGACTTTCCAACACACTGGACTTGGTTTTTACCTATAGTACCCTTCAAGTAACGGCGGCGGATCCAAACTACACATATGGCAGTGGTTACAACGTGGCCAGTCACTATTTTACGCTACCTGCCCCGCAATACACTGTACCCAATCCCGCCACTACCTTCGATCATTCATCCGCATCAATTGAGATAGCTTCTCCCAACTAATGCTGTCCGCTTATTAGGATAGCTTCTTTCTATCTAAGAATGAGGACTCAGCCACACAAAACCTGTAATCTAATAGCAACGACTGTCTTGATGTGTTAGCCACACTGGTGATGGTACAATTGCCGAGACACACTCAGGGTAGAACTTCCAAGCGCAAAGTGCTAACTAAGCGCAAGAATATGCGTCACGGATACACACAGGCCGGAACTTTCTACTTTGTTATACATATGAACGAAACCTTCATCAAATGGCGTCACAGCAACTGCACAGCACTCTCAACCGAGGAACGCACTGCGTCCACTGCCAACAATAAACTCAAAGCCCTAAACAAGCTGATTAAGTACCGAAGCAACCTCGCCCCCGCCTCATAACTTCATTGAGACCCACAGACTCTACCATCTTCTGTGACCCCACAATAATGCAAAATCCTGAACAAACGTTTTGAGACTCTTTCATTATACCCGACCATACTGCACCAAACACCACAACTAAATTCACCAAAGACCAGCTGCAGAACAATGCGTTCGAACGGCGGTCCATCTTTCGAGCCATTTGACAATTCTAAATATCTTCGTATCCTGGCCCTGACGGCTCCAGGCTGCAGTGCTGCTACCCGGAGCTCCCGGTAGCCCAGTCCTGCTTCTCAACTTGTTTAAACTTTCCATGCAAAGTGGTAAATATCTATCCAAGCAAATACTCCACAATCGTACCAAACATAAACAAGGCCATAGACAAAAGATCGGCGGCTATCGCTTGATCATCCATACGCCTATCGCCTCCAGAGTGTTGGAAAGCATAGCCAGAGCAACCTGATTAAATTGCTGACGGACCGCAATCTAGGCAGCAGACCATAGCATAGGTTGCTGCTATCCTATTCATGCCAGATATGCCAATTAGAATATCTTAACCAAGTTACGCGCCAGAACAATATCCAACAGGCACTGATCATTATCTTACTTGAGTTGAAATAGGTCTACTATTGGTCAAACTAGTTTCCTATGAGTCTCTAATGTACTAATGTCCTGGCTCCGCTTATACCTCACGTGGAGAATCCAAGCAGTGAAGATTGAGAACTGAGGGTCACACCCAAACCAGTGCCGTTTGCGTCTTTCAAGGTAGTGTACTAGGCCCACTACTGTTCCCGGTATGAATTAACGACCTATTCCATACTTTGAATATGGTAAAGCATTACTCTTCTCGGACGACATAAAAGTGGCCTAAGACTTCCCACCGACGAAATAGCGCAATAGACTTGCAACTATTCTAAGTGACTTCAAGGCCAATAAGGATTTGAGCAACGTACGAAAACAGGAATGCTCGCCCGCTAAATGAAATGTCTTATCCTGTCGCTTAAAACTACACCCAATGTCCCTTTAAGCAACGAATCGCCGCTACCTGACTAGGTTACAGTATGAAACCTAGGAATACGCTAATGTATCTCGCTAAACTTTGCTGAACAAGTATGCTACCGTTCAGCATAGGCTTACTACCTCACTGGCTGCGGCATCAAAACTATGACGAGTTCATGGTCTGGACTTGCGCTTACCAAATTTGCACCCGTCTACTGCTAGAATACTGCGCACTATTATACTACAACTTGCGCTATCGCGACAGAGTTGCTAGTGCAAAAGTCCAGTGTTCCTTTACTAAAAGCATCCCAAACAATCCCAGTCTCAATTGCCCGTAGCATGGTAAATTACGTGCACTCGAACCAATATGACCTCGAAGGCTGAAACAACTTCGTTCTCATGTATTAGTTTACCAGAACACCTGAGTATATGACACTTCGTCCCATCAACAGGTGACAGCCCATATCTACTCTGCAACTTTCCACACACCCTTAACCTACCGGCGGCGCGCAGCAATGTGCGTGCGAACTTCTACCTTTACAGGTAAGCATATATGTGAACCAAACGACCCATAGCTGTCAGGGCCTCTACTAGCACAGGACAACTTCGTTCAAACCTTTTCAGTCCCCTCATCCCGAACCACATAGCTACAGTATTACAAATTACTCTCCCTAAAAGTGGGCTAGGAGAACAAGGACTAGACCACCTATAGGGTTACCCGTTTCCTCATTAGACCTACATTTTCACTAGACCTTCCAGTGCAACGCCACAGCCCGTCTACTCATTCCCTGTCCTTTCTCTGAGCTTCTGCACCTAAGGGTTTTTCAGCTAAGGCAATACTGCTAAACTACATCCCTACAGCCAAAATTGACCAATCCGGTGATCTTTTAACTACCTATACCATTTCGTCTTACAGCTATTAAGCATAAACTCAGGTAACCCTATCCGAGCAATCTCAAGATACTCCCACACGCCTGAATACCAGCTAGACTCAGCTGCGTCCATGGCCTCTGGCGTCGTACCTCCAAAGTTTTAAAATTCCAGGACAACCACCTTACCGGCTGTTCTACACCAATCTCCCTCTTCCACTCCTTCGTCACTAGCTTTATTCTTCCCACTTAAAAGATTCCTTGACTTAGTCGATACACCGGCTACCCAAAAATCCTTAGATTGTTTGGCCATCCTTGAGCCGCCAGATAAGTCCCAGTGCATTGACGCTATAACTACAAACTGTCTGACAGCCTGGTCTCTATCAATAGGCCTTAAGTATGGTCATCTCTCTCAACATTCAAACATCCGTACTTCATTCATTATTACTGCTCTATTCCCCAGTTATACCGACTTCGTCACTTCAATCCGTTACCTTTTTCTTACTGTAAGATATTTGCTAAATCCTATCAAGTCAAAGTTGGGCAGATACAACAACCTGTTCCCTCATATTGAGCGCCGCTCTTGAGTTTCTGACGTCATAATCAGGCACTTTCATCCCCAACTCATCCACTGCTAATGAAAACCACTACTCCAAAATCATTTACTCGCAACAGCTGTACGAATAAATCTTCTCGCTCCTGCTTTTAGCACTGGATGCATATTAAGCCTTACCTCACCTCAAAGTAGCGTGCTGCTCCTGTTTATCAAAAAACTGACTCCGAGCAATGACTATCCCAGCCGTCTATAGGAATTAACACTACGCCGTAGAAGTACAAGTTGAGTGGAACAATTAGTAGCCTTTGGCGGTGCTGCCCAGAGCATTCGCCGCCCTTGGTCCGTTTTAGAACAACGCTGCAAAAGCTTTCTTGTTATAGCTGTAGCATTTAATCCAAACTCTTCTTGCTACTGCTCTTATCGGTGAACGGTTATCAGTCCGTGTGTTATATTAAGATGGTGAGTGGCTCCGGCTACACAGTTAATCCGGCTTGCATTATTCATTTTGTTGCCGTCTATTTGAACTGTATGTTCTAAAGTAGAAAGCCACCTTAGAATGGAACACCCAGTAACATTTAGCGATCATACCATATCATTCCGCTTCGAACCTTGCGCTGCAGCTATTTTCTCACTATAGATGTAGAATATATTTCAGCCTCTTTTCGCGCTTATTTCCAACACTGTAGGCCTATCATTAAGAAGGCGAGCAACACCTGCTTAAATATAAATCTGGATTGCACCCGACTATTCTCTGCTGTTCATTTGACAAGCATAAATAAATAAATAAACTCTCATTCTCGACATGGCGAGGCACACCTTTACAGGCATGATCATGCTTAGCTAACATGCTTCAATGTAGTCGTTCACCTGTTTATGAAACATAGTATATTTAGACGATCCTGCCCATATCCTGTTGCTGCCCCAGACCACTTTCAGAGCTAGCTTCGCAACTGTATTATCGAGAGAGCAGTAGCAAGTGGTCCGTTCCATTCTTGCTATTGTTCATAAGTTGAACGGCTATTAGTCCATGCCTTATATTACGACAGCTATCAGCACTGCTTCAAAGCCCATCCGGATCCCTTCACCTTGTTCTCTGTTGTGTCCCTCACCTGTTATTTTCACTGAAAGTAGTGTACTTATAAGTGAAACCCTTAGCTTGTTTTGGTTATGCTGCCCATATCATTCCTCTGCCCCAGTTTCGCTTCAGAGCTTCCACTCCAACGGTTTTCTTATTACAGCTGCAGTACGTAGTCCCGTCGCTCCTGGCTCCTTTTTCAAACTTGAATGCCTATTAGCATAGGCCTCTGCTTAAGATAGCGGGTGGCTCCTGCAGCGCAATTAATCTGGCACGCATGCGTACTCTGCTCTGTCGTCAATTTAAATTGAATATTGTTCCCTAGATTTTTGCCTAGGATTGGAACTCTTAGTATCACTTAGCAACGCTTCTCGGCTTACTTCTCTGGCCCTTTTCCCTTGCAGCTCTGGTTTGGCAAACGTATTCGCGCTGCAGCTGTATTAGTTGATCCCTTCTGTTCTTGCAAGTGTTATCAAGACTAATTTGTACCTAGGCCGTTCGTTATATTAAGAAGGCTAGGAGCACCTGCTTCACAGTCAATCCGACTTCCACCATCTTGTTCCCGGCCGTCTATTTTATATGTAGTGGTTACCGTAGAATTCCGCCTTTAAGTAGAAAACCGTATCTTTTTGCGCTGCCGCCAAGTTAATCCATTTAATCATGCCCACTCTCATACCTGGCGCTGCAGTTGTATTCCCGCTCCAGCTGTAGTATTTCATGATTTCCATTCTTCTCCTTTTCTTGTTCGTAGTATCCTATTAGCCCATGTCTTAACCAACGTTAACTTCCCGCTCTTGCATCAAAATAAATCAGGCTTTTAGCAACAGCCTTCTCTGCCGTCTGTTTGACGTATACATTACACCTCCGAAGTCCAGCCTGGAGTGGAACAATAAGTACTTTTTGCGCTGCGCCCATAAATTCCGCTACCCCATGTAAGTTGCAGTGCAGCCACTACGATGGTACTCTTACCAAAGCTACAATACATATTCCCGTCACTTCTCGCTTGCGGCATCAACCTTGATAGGCTATTAGTCCTGCCTTAAAGTATGCTAGCTAGCGTCTCCTGCTTCACAGCAAATCCGGCACTACCCCTTACTATTCCCTGCCACACGTAAGCAGCAAGTATTTATCTGTAGAGTTCTACCATGAGGTGCAATACAATAAATTTTGGCGCTGTAGCCAATATTATTCCGTTATCACGCGCCCCTTTCAGTGAGAGCAGTTCAACCGTATTCTCGCAACAGCTGATGTAGATAATCCCTTCTCACTTCGCTCCAGTTTTTACCATTGTATGCTCATTAATCTGTGACTCCCCATGCGATGGCGGGCGGTTCCTACATAATAATTAATCGGTATCCGAAGATCGCTTCTCTCTGATACCTAGGTAACAAGTACGTTGTTTTGTAGAACTCCACTTTGGATTGAGACACATTGTATTTTTGACGCTACCGAACAGCTTAACTTGTTAAGCTAGGCCACTTTCATGGCTGGCCTGTCAAACGTCTTCCCGGCACAGCTGTGGCATGTTGTCCTTTCTCTTATCACTCTGTTCTTAACTTCGAAAGGCTAGAAAACCGTGCCTTTTATTTAGACAGCAAGCGGCTCCCACGTCACAGTCAATCCGGCTCCCTGCAGCATGTTCTCTCCCGCTATTTAATAGTTATGTATCATCGTATACAACCACCGTAGTGTAGAACAATTAGCCTATTTAGGCGCTGCAGCCCACATTCTTCCGTTGCCTTGGGTCCCTTTCAGAATTGGCTCTGCAACCATTTGAGTGCTACAGCTGTAGTATGTAATCGCTTCCTTCTCTCCCCAGTTCCTAAAGTTGAAAGCCTATTATTCTATGCTTCATCTTACTATAGCTGCTAGCTCCTGCTACACAATCAAAACGGTTCCCATCGCCACTCTTCTTTGCCGTCTACTTGAAGTTTATTTTTTACTGTAGAAGTCACACTTAGAGCAAAACATTCAGCATCTTTTGAAAATGCTACACGTATAAACGTGCTGCCATAGGTCAGTTACAGAACTGGCTCTGCTACCGTTTTCTCATTATTGTTGAAATATGATTCAGACGGCTTTTCGTTGCTGTTCTCAACAGTGAATATCTATCAGTTCATGTCTCATACTACGATAGCCGGCAACTTTTGCTTCACATTTAATCCGGCTTGCACCACCCTGGTTGCTGCCGTCTATATAACCTTTACGTACCAAGGTGGAAATCCACCTTAGAGTGGAATACTTAGATGTTTTCACGATGCTGCCCACATCATTCCGCTGCCCCAAGTGCACGTAAGACCCGGCGCTGCAACCATTTGCTCGCTATAGATGTAACATGCATTCCATTCGCTTTTCGCTCCTATTTTTACCATTGAGTGCCTATTAGTATGTATCTCTGCTTAAGAAATCGGGAGTCTCCTGCTTCACCGTTAAGCCGGCACGCACTCAGCTCTACGGTGCTGTTCGTTCTGCAAGTATGTTACCTCTGCGAAGGTTACCCTGGCGAGTAACATTTAGTAACCTTTTGCGTTGCTGCACAGCTTTAGCCACTGCTCCAGCACCCATTCAGAGCTGGCCTTGCAACCGCTTAATCGCTCCGGCTGTAGTAAGTAGTCTCTTTCATTATTGCTACATTTCTCAATATTGGCCGGCCATCAGTCCACGTCTTTTATTTTGACAGATGTTAGCAGTTGCTTCGCGGACAATATGGCTACCACCGCTTTATGCTTTTCCGTTTACTTGGTCTGTATAGTTTACTGTTTATGTCCACCGTTGACGGCAACCTTTTGTATCTTTCGGCCCTGCAGCCAATATCCTCCCGCTGCCACAGGTCCTTTTCAGAGCTGGCTTTGCAACTACGAACTTGCTATGCTCTAGTGTGTAAACGCCTTTTTCTCGCCTTAGTTCTTAGCTTTGTTAGGCTATTAGTCTATGCCTTATCTTAAGTTGGATTCCGGCTTCTACTTCACAATCCAAACGGCTCCCAACACCACACTTATCTGCCGTTTAGGCTCTGACAACGCAGCGTTCTGTTTCCCACACCTCAAGCACATTTTTGGTCATGTAAGCTAGCCTTGGCTGACCAGTCTTCTGCTTTCTGCTTAATTTCAGTCAGCCGAGGCGTAAATGATTTAGGCTCTGTAGTCCAAAAGATTTGTGCCCCTTATCCTTAATTCTTTGCTTGGCATATTGTCTACCTATTTCGGCGCAACGTTCAGCTACCCTTACCTCAATTACATTGTTGTGCAATATTCAGCTTCCTGTTTATTAGCGAGGATGAACCTTCATCTAAAGAACGTCGTTGGCTTTGCTACTTCTCAATAACATCTGTTTACTGACTCTTTAATTTCATTCCCGTGGTTCCTGTTAAACGTCTTCTTCAGTTCACGTTAACGTACACGTGTTTGTTCTTCTTGACTTCTTACGTTCCTACCAAATTAGGACTGAGCGATAATTTTTCTATAATTCACACGCCTCGTCGTCCTCTATCTGTTGTCCAACAGATTGGGCATATGCGCTTTAGAACCATTCCAATTATCTTTGCCCTTCTTTATTAATAATTTGGCACAATGTTTCATTCTATACTGAGCCGCGATCTGCGCGCTACTCGTTTTATTTCGTCACATATTACCTGTGTATATGAGATGTAAATTTGAGCTAAATAACAATTGTATGCTATAGGGGTATAATAGTTCAGGCTTTGGTGCAATAGATCTGCTGCGTTCCGGACGCATTTCTACCTTCTTTCTTTGCGACTGTTTTGGCTCGTTGCCTAGTTTGCCCAAAATTGTCACAGATAAGACGCCGAGCACACAGGTCATCGTCCGTAGCTTTGACAACACTACAATACGAGGCACAAAGTTTTCCTAGCTGGAAATGATTGGAAAATACGTTTCCGCCATCACAACACATCGACCGAGCAAATGATTCGTTATCTGCATGCCTTCTTCATATTAAAGTCCACAATTATTTGTTTAACGAAACTGCAACGTAGCGGCTCTGACTCACCACCGAAATAAAGTCACTGCCCACTGCTTCACACAGCGCAGGATCCCAATCTCCGGTATTTGCGTGCAGGTGTTTATCACACACCAACGGATTCATACGCCCACCAAATAGCGGAGACCAACCTACGGAACAATTCGAACCTTCACCCATCATTTCCGTAACAGGAAAACTAGGTGATCTTACATAGCTTCGGCGCCACCTTTCTCATTGACACCACTGATCATGCCCTTCAACCATGCAACATTCCTAAGCAAAAGTATGCGCAATTTTCCAGTCATGTATTTTATCAACAAGTATTTCTGTCGTGCGATGTACACACGCTTTTACTGGTTCCGTGGCTCTGTCGACCACTTAATCCCGTCTGTACTGGCGGGCCTCGTTTCATCGAGAATATAGTTATTTATTTATTTAGCCGTCTGCACGTCGCAATGCTGACACACTAGAGGAACACGGAAAGCTAATC
>CALYDF020002356.1:0-46573 GCA_944474145.2 Dicrocoelium dendriticum | reverse complement strand
TCTCGTGCGTCGTCATGAAGCGACGTTGTGAATAAATCTAGTTCCATTACCCCTTTACTATACTTCATAGTACAAGCGTTTAATTAACGAATTGTAATAAGGGAAAGCGAGCAAGTCAATTAGTAGCAAGAGCTTGACGGCCAGATAAACAGGGTTATATGGCGTAATCAAAAGTACGGTTGCATCATTGATACGTATTTGAATTAAGTCTGTGGGGGAATAAAACACAAAGGTATGGAGGGCGTTCTGTGCTTAGCACAACCGAAAGGTACGGAAATTCCAGCGGCGTCTAAATAGCCTATCATTCTTGGCCAGATTTAGTGGGTAATTCTCAGATGGGTATTGTGAGTTGGCTTGAGAATTTGATGACAATAACGGTTTGGTTCCCTCAGGGCCAAATGTTTCATTATGCAATTGCCACACAAGCTTTGACATTAGCCACCGTTAACCTTGAAGCTTTTCATCCCTAGTTGGTAATTAACATGAAACAAACCCTTTCCATTGCTAGTATTCATTTGTTAGGACATTTCAATTTGAGTTAGGCCGCTCATGTGTCAGGACTGCTAATGTGCAATGGTGTATTCCGATTGTAGCCTGACGTAAGCAGTAGTGACCTGAGAGTATATTGAACTGACTCAATACCATAATGCACTCAGCAAAATGCCGTTGGTTGGCTAATTCTGAAGCCTTCTCAGCCATACATGAACAGTGATTAACCTCTTATACTTTCATTAAAACGTCGCATTCAGAAGAAGCGCAGGGCCAAACTTTTCAATCCAGCCTGTGCTTGCGAGCGGATGAACGCAGTGTGCTCAGTGCTTTACGAATGGTTGGTTGAAGTGCAACAGGTATGTAGTCGCCTACTTTTATGAACACAAAGAAACCAACCGTATCCATTCTTCAGCATCACTAGTGTCGGCGCGGGTTACTGGGGTAGAACGCCATATTTACCGGGATAAAACAAAGGGGCTGGTGCAAGAAAAGTCGTCAGTACAATATTTTATTGAAACATGATAATCTAAAGTGTTTAATAATCTTGCACATTGATATAAATCTGCACTACCGGAAACTACGGATGAAAAAAGTTTAGCCAACCTAACTCACGAAATAACAATTAAAAATGAGGTGACGAAACCACGAACTACGAATGGCTACGGGACAAACATAGATGAACTAAATTTCAAAATCATTCTCACGTTAAGCAAGGGTTCATAAATATTTAGAGCGATTGCCTGTTACTCACATACGCATTCCATGCGACTGATGATGAAACGTCTACAGCAATCTTACCCAGGTCCGAGAGAATACCAAACATGAATACATAAATATGTATTTATATGAAACCAAGCATTTTGAATTGACGTTTCACCTCAAAGCTTGTAAATATGCCCTTTGAATATGCCGTCGAATATCAGCAAGCCAACCTTTTACGTTGCATTCCACAACGATCGCAGTTCACATTTCAGGGGTAATATGGACAAACAGATCCCTATGCTTTATTAACTTTGCACACTCGCATTATGCCTTGTCCTTCAAATCTGCAAAGCCGTAGCTAAAGGCAGATGAGATGTTTACATACTTCGTTCTTATTTTCTTCAGTCAGCATTAACTATGCAACCTTTTGCGCTACCGAATCCAGGTGCATACAGTTTGTGAGTGCCAATATAATAGTTATTAAACGTTAGTGGCATTACAAAAAGTATAATGAAAAGTCATCTTAGTAACCCTATATTGCATGTAACCAAAACCCGTCGATAACTCGTCATAGCGTACCTGTTCGTCCTTAGTCCAATAACTGTACCGGAATCGACGCACCATTGCACTCGACTGGTTCACTTTCACGCTTCCTTCAGTGAATTGGAAATAAAGCTGCTTTTTCCTCATATTGCGACGGGCTGCCGACAGAATTTTACCATTTATCACCTGTAGCTAAAGGAATAGACGAAAAGCTTTGTAGTTTATCGGTTACTATTTATTGCGCTTAACGGTACGTAATTGTAAAACAAACTGTAGAATTCTGTCTAAAGGCACTCGGCGCCTACCGGTTGCGTCTTTTCGGGTTTCTCTAAAGATTCATAGGAGGTCACAGAGCAGGTATTTCTCAGTCAATATTCTGCAAAAGAGTTCCAAAATGCCATCGCATACGTGTTTAAATATGTAGCGACAATTTCTTATACGGTGGTCTGTCTTGGCCGAGTTAGTAAGCCAGTAGTAAATATTGTTGGCTTCCTAACAAGTGTTGAGTTTATAGGTTATGATACCTAAAACCAGTAAGCTGCATAGCTTTTTGGAATAATGCGTTTACGTGGGTAAATATTAGAGCGCAAACATCTGTATTCAATTATCAATTCAATGCAAATATTACCTGGGTGATATAAAAGAACATCATTGCTGGAGCCCACATGCTTTAACAGTGTTTTACTTAAGCCTATAAGGTTTCCTAATTAATCACCTAACTGCGAAATTTCATAAATTTGACGTGTATGGCCATTGCTTAATGAATATATAAAGGATACATGCATTTATACTTGGACGTCATGTAATACATCCGTTTTACCATAGCGACAACTGCAATGCAAATAGATTGCAGAATTTATCTTCGGTTGGCTTTTTATTTAAAAACTTTAAACCGCATAATTTTAGACGTTATACTTGTCAAAGTTTTACATAACTTATGTTTATTTGACTGGACTGACGACATAGGGTAAATATATTAATTGAACGTTGTTAAGAAGTGAATTGCGCTACAAAAATCTTAATATTTTAGCAAACAAGTGGTATATAAGCGGTGCATATTTATACGTTCGCATTAATGGTAATATGTAAAAGTCTGTATAAATGATGTAAAGGCGTGTCGCATCCCCAATTAAAATAAATTTATGACATAAGTTAAATGACACAGATTTTTACATATCACACTTCCACAAAGGTACTTCTTTCCAATAATAAAACTGATTGCACTAATGTAGCATTCAGAAACCGCGCCACAGTCATTGATCCGTGTTTCAAGTGAAAACCGTATTTTGCTAATGACAAATTGAAGCATTCATTGTGTGACTGGGTTACGATGCAGAATCTTAAAGTGGACCGCGCATCCATTTAAAAAATTAACCATTTTCCATTTGATTGAGAAAGTATTGGCCATATATGAGGGCGGGCTAAAGTGGATAAACTTGCTCGTCTCAGAAACGGAACCGGGGGGGGGAATTCGACTTATGCGGGTTACTTTTATTAAAAATGTCAGCCACAGATTGACGTTGTCCAGCCTTGGTAGGCTGAAATGCCTTAAATCCACATGCCTGCAGATTTTGATCCACCAGGCATAGATCAACGCAAGTCTGCAACGATTGAACTAATGCGACGCAAGTACGATGAAAAATCAAATCTCCTTCTTGTAAACTCTTGAGAAGTCACCCGGATTACTTCGTGAATCCGGACCAATCGGTTGCTGATGCTTCAGGCGCGCCCGGCGGCTTCTAAAATAGACTGCCTGTAGCATTTTCTAGCACCTACAGTCTGCTGAACAAAAGCGGTTATTTGTTTTAAATTTTAACCTCACTGCGTATATTAGTAGACCTGTCTGACTTGTTTACACATTAGCAGCTACGTGCGTTTCCGCTGTGAAACACCATCAAAGTATCGCGGTGGCGTACTAATGTATATAAATTCTTCCCTGTGTGCGAGACTCGTTGGCGCCTATTTAAGTGCTGATGGTCTACGTGAGCAGTTACGGTGTTCGATTCACCTCAGGAGCTGCAAGTTGCTCTTGGGCGTGCTATATCGCAGTACACTCAGCCGCTACTTGGACTGGTTGCCGCATTTCCTTAACCACATGTGTCGTCAGCTGTTCCTACTCATGGGCGATTTCCACTTATCTCGAATACAGTGGCTTGAGGATGAACTTCTCCCTGTCTATTGTGAAGTAAAGAGGAAGTTGGCGAAGTTGATATTTGTAGCTGGAGCTACACAGCACATCAAACAGCCGACGCGCCTAACCACCTGATCCACTTAATCATGCATGATTAAGAAAAGGAGATGCATTCATCTGATAACGAAGCGCAAAAATGACAGTAAAATCACTTCAACAATGCGAAAAACCAGCGCGCCGGAACAGAGAAGAGCAGCTTACAGCTGTAGCAAAAACTGCTGCCGAGTGGATATTCGTCTGCGGGAAATGGCACACATGGCCTGCGTGCAGTGTGTTCAAGTTGCAGGGTTTAGATGAACAGCCCCTAACCTCGAGCACATATTGTGCGTCTGCATTTGCGAGACACACCTCTTCCGTGTTGACAAGTGCACGGCTGTGGTTGCTGAGTTCGACTTCCAGAGCCCTGAATTGCAGTATTGAACATGTAAAAAAGCTGCTGTCAAATCTTGACGGGCGAAGACATTTGGGCCAAATGGAAGTGATCCACTGCTCCTCAACTCCCCATCAGCCATCAACACGCCTTCTGGAACTGGACTTTTCAGCTGGTCACTATTCACTTGCTACTTACCAGGCGACTGAAAATGCTCAGCAGTCAAATCATTACAGAACAGTGTTGACCCGACCAAAGTGGATAACAAGAAACCGAGCTGCCTGACCACTGTTTTGACGGACACTTTAAAAGTACTTAAAGCGGACTCGTTTACAGATTCTCGAGTCAAAGGCCTCTTTACATCCGCACATCAGGGCTTTATGAAAGGACACACGTTTGTCACCAACCTACCGTTAATGAGGCACGAATGGTTACAAGCGTTGAACCATATGCGTCGACCTCATTAAGACTTTTGACAAGGTGAATCATGAGGTGCCCCTCCACTGGCTGAGAGTGTGTGATGTCGCGGGCACGCTGTAGGGATTGATCAAAAATTTCCTTGTGGGTCGAAAGTGGTCTGTCCAGGTCGACAATCATTTGACCGGCTGTTATGCATCGAGCTGTGACGTGCATCAAGGCACTGTACTGGGACCCATTTTGTTCCTGATCTATATACATTATAAGCCTCAGCTTTTCCGTTCAAGCTGCGCCTTGTTTGCAGAGGATTTGATGATGTGGATAGAAATCCACGCACCCTTTGGTGATGAGGTGCATTGGTGTGGTCTTGACCGCTTCTCCATGTATCCTGCAGAGGTCAGCCTTCCGATAAACCCGATCGAGGCGCAATTTTTGAAGCTGGGTATTTGTGAGTACAATCAAACTACACTGTGGTTGGTAAACCGTTGTATGCCGCGCCTTTCATGCAAGATGACGGTGTACTCACACGCTTCGACGTAAACTACATGGACAAAACACAGAGAGTTGAAAAATACGGCCTCCGTATGCTCTGGGCGCTCAAATGCTGCTTCAGCAAATGCTTGGAAAATATTGCCACTCCCTTCTTCGTCTTGATAATACGACCAATTATAGAGTACGGCTTAACCGCATACTGTCTTGTCAGTCGGATCGAGGTAAAAAAGTTGGTACGGATACTGAATATGGTTCATAGGATGATAACCAATTTATTAGGTTGGTTATACGAAGACCGGTGTAATAGACAAAGTCTTTACTCCCTAGATTATAATCCCTGGCTGGCTGGCCTCATCATGACGCACCAGAAACTACATCTTGGTGAGTAATCCATGTTGTGACCGCTGCTCCATTTGCTCACACCAAGCAGCATACGAGCACAAGAATACAAACTTGTAGTACTGTATTTGAAGCGTCGCCCACCAGCACTGTTTCGAAAGGGGAGTGGTGAATATATGGAACCTCCTGCCGCAGCACGTATTTGAGGCAAACTCTGTGTCAGAATTTAAGAAATTACTAGACAGACACCTTGGCGATTTGAAATATATTGGGCGAACTCCAATATAAAGGGACTTTGAACCTGAGTGATATTAGATGCAGCTACACAGATATATCTATTCTCTGCTTCCAACTAACAATCAATTATAACCAATCGCAGTTGTAGTTAACTTAGGGAAGTTTTATTTGCTGTCTGCCCGGAAAGAGCGCACTCGATAACTTATTTCGTGTATTTGAGTCAATTAGATGGAGAGAAGAGGCACTTGAACCCTGAATTTTTAGGATTTCAGGCGAGAAGTTAGTTTCTAATCTCTGAATTGTGGCGAACGAAATTTTACACAGCAGTTAATGAACGATAAGCATGTTAAATATTTTAATTTTTTGCGAGATAACTGCACGTGGCCGAACACGATACGTGCATTTTCCTTATCTTTCTAACCACTGTAAGGAAGCTATTTTACTTACTAATTACTTTTGGGTTGTTAGTGGACCTGACGCAAATTTAACAAAGCAGCGCGAACGTCTAAACTAGCAGGGCAGATTCCAAATTGTTTGGCTATGTTTGGCTTTACAAACCAATTTGGGCAGAAACCACACAAGCGCACACCATTTTTAATGCACCTGTTTACGATAGCTTTTGGCGTCAAAACTGACAGATCCGGTTTTCCTGTGTAACAATCTTATTTATTTTCATCGCTCTGCCATTTCTATCATTCTACTATTTATCCGCCTCAGTGTAGTGAAACATATATGATTAAACAACTGATTAATATTACATTGTAGTATCAGAGTAAAAGCAGAGGAAAGGTGTGCAATTGATAAGACCAAAAATTTAATCGGTAACCTACTGTTTCATTAAAAAATTGCTGTTTTTAAGAAGTGACTTTCTGTTCCTGACTTCTGCTATCATAAGACTTAGATTTCCGGTCTTTTCTTCTTGTTCAGGTCGGCAGTAATTTTGAGGATAGGTCTTTCAGATTAGTTAAAATATATATTTATGTAAAATATTCATATATAACAACTTTTACTAGATGGCAGCATTTTGCAAATGCTATTTTAGGTGTAAAAATATAGCTTTGAATGGTTTTCAGCCCACAGGAAGGTAAGGAAACTTAAACGGATCTAAACACTTCATTTACCAATAGCTTGTAATTGCGACGAAAGGTAAGAAAATATCAAAGGCAAACATACCTGCCATAAACAAGTCATATATTTTCAATGGCATAATTTTTATATTTTGCACTGTAAAATCAGGATCCTTATTTTGACAACAAATACTTATAAGCACACTATACACTATGGCGTAATTAAAAATATATAAAGCTTAGTAGCTTGTATTTAACTTTAAGTTCAGTATCGAAAATCATCACTGAGCAATGAGCAATGATTTCTAACTGGCAATTTTATCTGACAAGCCCAGTCGGATTACCGGAATGGGGATTGCAGCAGGATCAATTAAACTGAAAGGAAAATGCCGTTTTTAAGTAACTCACGGCGTTTCTCATATTACCAGATTTGTTTGCTGACGGCTGCATAATGGAGAATACTGCTGAGTACACCGTTCGCGTTAATTCGTTTTTCGATGGAAACGGACTATGTCACTTAGAGTAATTGGGATATAGTATATTCCAACCGCGTAATTAAAAGCGTGCATGTTAAGGAAAAATTAAGTGAACAGAAAGAGCTTCCTTCGGTCTGGATACCCCAGTTTAGAAAACAATTTGGCGGAAACCAAGTCAACTGTGGTGTGGGGTCAATTTGAATTTGTGACATTTAGTTTTTGTCGAAGCTCTCCTGCAACAGACCGCAAATGGCGTATTTGTGGTTTTCAGTTATTAAGTACACAGGTGCAGGTTTTCATCGCTGTATAGGCTTAGAGACAGTATTCTGCCTTGATATTATAACTGAAACTGTCCCCTAACGAGTTTCATTGTCCTACATTGTACAGCTATGATCGCAGCAATAGCGTTTTCCCGCCAGGGTCGTACGCTACATGCAGTTTGACATCGGCGTTCAGCATTTATAGATCAATTGATGGTTAAAACTTAACGAACGCGCTTCGTATCATGTCAAGATGCGGACTGGCTTTTCCCGTTGCTTTTTCTGTCTGCTTGAACAGTCAGGGTCAACTTGCACGCTAAACGTAAGATCGCTTTTCCACGTAGAATCTTGCAGAAACCGCTATCAGAGTTTAGATTCATGAGGAAACTGATGGCGTATGTTCAAAACCTTTCATTCCGCGCAGATAAACTAGAGCCTGTTTTTGGATGGCCATACGTAGGCACTATTTAAATCTAGTTGTAGTGTCGTGCGGTCCGCCATTAGCTTGATTTCCTGCTAGTTACTGGAGTCGTATAAAATATAAGTCCTCCGACTGGGGAATTCTAGAGAGATCATGGATGAAAAATAGGGCTATATGTGGTCCCAGTTCTGATACTTGGGGCGCAACACATTAGACTTCAATTGGATCGGACATGGGTCTGCAGACCTACACATTTAGCTGAAGTTGCATGAGGAAGTTGCTTAGCCTAACTAACAAAAGGTCAACAACATTCGTAAAAGTGAATTAATGGTCCAGGCGATTTAACCTACTGGATAAACCTAAGTATCCGATGTCCGCTCCTTGTTTGGCATCGGTTCCCTTGTATATCTTGCTCTGGCTAGTAACAATTTATGGTGCAGAGACAGACTTGGCTTGACTCAATGCTGTTGCCACATGAATAACTTCTGCTGTAAAGTTACCCATGGGCGCTTATGCTATGGTTCCTTCCATAACTATGGAGAACACTAGTTGGAGTATTAGTGGATTTAGTTGGAAGGATCTAAATGATTCCTACTTTATAAAATAGTTGTAATTATACCCTGTTTCCACAAGTTTGGAACCTGCATTTCCTCAATATGTCGATAAAGCAAACGGGCAAACTAGTCGGCTAAGTTCACTGCAAATGTTTTAATACATTTAGTCTAATAGTTTTCAAACCATGAGACCTGTGCACACACCAAAACAGTAGCCTTTTCATTGTACTTGCAGAAGTAAAGGGTAAGCGGCTTAATCCTGGCGGCAGGGTGAGCCGTGACAAGAAAGCGTAAGGTGAAGATGCAATTTGAAATTGCGGGTAATCAGTTTTCTGAGCGCGTTCACCATATCATGTATAGCTAGCACCAGACCGCCTATTGCACGTATAGTTCGGATCCCACGCTGCACTTTCTGGAACATCTTTCCGTGCCTGTGGAATATAATAGGTTTATTGGTGAATTACGTCGGTAAAACCGGTTGGGTTTTAAGTTTATCGCAGCGAACTAATTTGACAGTGATTTCGCTGTGTCATATAGGCATCCCAGGTTTGTTCATCCTAACAGGTTTTGTAAGCGCACCAGGACAAATCCTTTAGTGCCAAGTATTTTCCCGTCTCATTTTATGCATACACTTTAAATGCTTTGGGAGAGAGTCACACGTTTCCTAGGCGGTTAGCACTAACCCTACTAACAGAGTGATACCGCCGTTACACGCTACATCAGGAAGCTGCTTTTCATGGAAAGACCCTTCGGCTTTTTTGAACGAGGTCAGAGAGGTTACCATAATGAGTAAAAACGTAAACTTCCTCGCTGTTTTCACACATTTGTTCCAGGTAAGGTAGCGCAAGAGCGACGTTTCGTGAGCTCTATGGCAAAGTGATGCACAAATGTGTGGCATAAATCAATATTTCCTCTTCGGTAAACACAAGGTCTAAAAAAGATTTCGCTGCCCGTTCGGAATATCGTGGCAGCTGGGATGTCGTTTCATAGCGGTATATCAGCGAGTACTCACTGTAAGTCCGCTTTGAATTTTTTCACGGATAGAAGCTGAGCTTTCGAATGCTGCTGTTTGAAGTCCCATACCATAAGGATGTGATAGCGTGACCAAGCACTGCAGGCTTTATGTGAGGTTACTCCAATGCACACAGTCTGAAGTTATTTGTTACCTTGAAATGCAGCGCAATCTGTTAACAGTAAGCCTGACTAAACGAAATTTACAACGTCTGTTACACGAGCTAAGGAAAAATTCTGTTGTTTTATGAATGACAATAAAACATACATCTCGAGGTATCCGAATATTGCATTACTGTGTAAACTGAGGTTTATCTAGCTTAAACTGTTTAGAACAGTTCCACTAAGTATGCTAGGGAGGTACATCTCACGGAAGGTCGTTCCGTTTATAACTGTTTGATCAGTCAACCCGTATGACAAGTGCATCATCATCATTATACATGTAAGTTAAATGTGGGAAACACCTCAGCTACTGTGCCGCAATGCATAAAGGAAAAGGAAAATAAATAAAAACATTGCATGCCAGCTGAGCTACCAGCAACGGATAAGCATCGTTCCGGTAACCTACCAGCCGGCTGCTAGGCAAAAGCAAAACCTATTATGTTTTACACTAAGAAATGGGATCATAGTTAGAAAGAGGGGCTAGAAGGGATGGGGAAGGAAAAGAAACACAGCAGGTACGCCACTGAGGCCGGATCATTGCCATGTCAGCAAGTGTGTCCAGCCAAACGTGTTCACCGCCTTTTGGACCTCATCCAGGGTGCCGTGACGCTACAACCGAGGCCAGCTTCAAAGTGAGGGCCTTCATTCCTCTAGACCAAGTCACCGCTTGGACAGCCCACCTCTTCTTCCATCCACATCCCCGGTGAGCAAACATCGCACGTCGTGGAAGTCGGTGGGTTGGGATGCGCAACACGTGGCCTAGCCATCAGAGCCTGGTGCTTGAAATTACGGTGCTGAGCGGTTCATTTCCTTTTCCTGTGCAGTAAACAAGGCGTCGAACACGCTCGTTACTCACACGGTGTTCCCACCAGATGTGAGCCAAACTGCGAAGGCACCGATGGTCGAACGTAACTAGCCTCTTCATTTCCGCCGAGCGTAGGGGGCCAGGTTTCGCAACCGTACAGTAGGGTCGAACGTACCGCCGCATTGTACACTCTACCCTTCAGAGCGAGAGCAATGTCGCGCCGCCACCATAAGTGGCGAAGGTTAGAGAAGTTCTTTGAGCTTTTGCTATACGGTTCGCGATCTCGTCTTCCCAGGTAGTTAAATTTCTGAACGACTTTTAACTGATACCTACCAAGGGTTAGCGCAGGAGGCGATCCCTGCCAATCTTGGAGGAACGCTTAGCATTTCGATGGTGCAAAGCAAAGCCCGAAGCGGCTGACAACCAGTGCTAATCTGTCCAGCAGGGCTTGGCAAGTCTGGGAGCTGTCACAGATGAGGGCAATGTCGTCTGCATACTCCAAGTCAAGAAGTCGTTCTCCTGGGACTAGCTCCACACATTCCAAGTCATGTCTTGTAAAAGCAATCCCCATGACTTCGTCAGTAGCGAAGTTGAGGAGGAAAGATGACAGCGGGCACCCTTGTCTCACATCGCTGGAGAAATTGAAGGGTGGCGACAGCTTGCCGTAAGCCCTCACTCTGCCCGTGCAATGCGCGTATAATGCTTTGATAACATTTACATCTTTCTCGGGCCCAGCTTTCCTGAGTAGACATTTCCGAATGGCACACCAGTCAACCGAATTGTCGAGGAATACAACAACCGTGTGCTTTCAATATGTGTAACAGTGCTCCAACGACTGACGCAAGGTGCAGAAGTGGTCGATGCAGCCACGACCTCGACGAAACCCGGCTTGCTTCTCACGAATCAGGCTTTCACGAGCACAAGTCATTCTGTGAAATATTATGGAAGCGAGTAATTTAGAAGCGATGGAGATCAGACTGATCCCACTATGGTGGCCGTATTCCAAACGCCAGTCTCCTGTGAAGATGGGAACAATAACGGTGCGGCTCGAGTCGGTTGGGACAGTCTCCTGCTCCCACAGTTTCACTAGTAATTCATGTAAAGCATAAACAAGAGTAGAACCCCAGAATTTGAAGAGGGATAGAGGAAGATCATCTGGTCCCGCGGCCTGGTTCACCTTCAACAGTCTGATCCCACCTTCGACATCTGAGCGAGAGGATGGATCCAAAAAGAGACAGCCAACGGAGCAGTGCCATCACTGATTGGTCAAGAATCGAACAATTGTACCCGAATAAATTGCTTTTCAAAATGTTCAGCCCAACGTTTCAAGGGTTTTGACCAATTGTGGATAGACTGTCCACTCTTGTCACGTATAATTTCACTAACCCCAGGTCTCCTGCTGCCCGTTTCCCTTATCAGGCGGAATAACTTACAATGGTTACCAAGGGCAGCGACCATTTCCATCTCTGATGCACCATGAAACCGCCAAGATTCGAGGTCTCTCTGCAGGCTAGCATGCAGTGTTGGCCAAAGCTCTTTGCGTTTTTCACGGTGTTCGCTTCCAGCCGGGATATGCCGGCGAGCGTCGATAAGTTCTAGAGACTGCGAAGAGACCCAATACCCATGTTAGCTATTAGACATACTACATGAGGATTTGCATGCTGCTATTAATATCTGGCGAACATGTGACCATTGACCATCAATTTTTTCCAGTGAGCGCTTACTCAACTCGCATGTCAGCTACTTCGATAAGCATTCAGAACAGCTGTCTTGTCAGTTGGCTGGTGTCAATGCGCTCACCGCGTCGTGGGGGTGTCCGCCAGAACGTACCCGCATGTCAACATCTACAAGTGCATGTTCGGTGTCCACACATGTGCTCCAAATCAAGCGACAGTTCTGGATGCAGTCTCTCCAGCGGTAACTGATAGCAATGTGATTTATCTGTGTCCAAGGCTGGTTCGAGGCTTGTGGGCGCCAAGTCAATCTCCGGCGGGTGCTGTGTCGGAAGTTAGTGCTCGCAAGAAAAAAGCGAGCATCTTCACACAAATGAAGTAACCGCTCACCGTTATCATTACGGGAGCCTACACCGTGCTGACCGCCCAGCTGCATTTCATCAGTGGACAACTTTCCAACTTGTGCGTTCAGATCGCCCGCCAGCACCACAGTGTCCGTGCTTCTTCTGTGGCGAAGGAGCTGAGTCAGTTGGTAGTAGAAGTCGTTCTTTACCGAATCATCGCTACAGTTTGTGGGCGCGTAAAGAGCGATGATGAATAGACACCTAATAGTCCCGCGCGACTTCGAAGCTGTGAACGAGCTAGCCAATCTGACCGCTTATATTCCGCTACTGATTGGAATCCAATCAATGAGAACAGCTGGAGCCCGGGGACTCAGGGCAATGCCTACAACAGCTTTGTCGGTGCTCGAAGCTGCATCGTCATCGGATAGGCGCAATGAGAAAGTGCTGTTAGTGTCACTTGAAGGGGATCGCAGAGTGAGCATAGAGCTCTAGTCTTGTAGGCGGGTCTCTGATAAGCAGCATACATCGATCGAGAGGGTCTTCAATGTTCGGGAAAGTGCTGGCTGTTGACCGATCTGTAGTAATGTGCGTACATTGAGGCACGCCAATCTGAAGGAGGATCGAGGTCTCTAAATGGAAGCCAATGAATAGGAATGGACCGCTTGGTTGGAAATGAGCTTGTCGACAGGAGATGAGTAACGCTCCGCGTTAGCGTGTAAGTTGAAATTAAAAGGTAAATGCCTAGCAAAGCATGTTGGGTGAGGGCCAAGAATCGGGGGTTGAAAACTGGGTGATATTAGTGAAGTTGGAACCGGACGGTAAAAGTAAAAAGTGCAAGAGGGGAATAAGAAGACGGGAAGGCTTGAGCAGTAGCATCCGAACCCTATCCACCCTGTTAGATACATCATATAGGGCACCGTTGATTATCTTCTGCGGTGGCCAGAGCATCAAGAAAATGTTTGAAGAATGATTCGTAGTATTTCTTTGGCAGCATACTGTCAGGTTGCCCAGGCCTAGACAGGAGAACGATTAGGGTTCTCAACCAAAGCCCTTGGTTCAAAAACGCTACCGCAAGGCAGCGGCTTTAGCGTTAGGCTGCAAGGAGTCCGTTTTAAGGACTAAGGTGTCACCCTCATTCCAACCCACAACCTGGAGAACCAGGATGCTGAGTTTGTCTGGCCTCTAACCATTGACCAATCTGGTATGAGTGACTCTGAAGGTGCAAAAGCACCACCTAGCATAGCTCAATGGAATGAGGCACAAAAATCATCGCACCACGGTAAGGTCCAGCCTCATTGCGATGGTCGTTCGGTTTATTACTGTTTGGCCAAGCAACCCATATGTCAAGTGCATGGTTATTTCAAACAAAATTGCAACCCGTTAACACAAGTAACGGGGCTGGAAATGGACACTCAGATAACTAGATTGGACATAGCCAATCACTAGGAGTGGGTATTGGTATCTAAGACAAGGAATATTGCAAAATTTGTTCTCTGAATATGAAAATATTTGGTCCTATTCACTGTTGTTTTCACTAATCTTGATTGAATGTCAGGTGAATGTGGATCATGGCAATGCTTGGATTTGCCGTGGAAGATACGAAGCAAAAGCGGTCGTCCAAATTAAATACCCATGTATAGTTCCATTTACCTCGATGTAAGCAGGACGGAGGTTAAACTTATATCTAGAAGTGGCAGCTTCTAAGCAAATTTCGGAAAAGTATTACCTGCAAGTAGAACAGCGATTCGAATAAGCAACTAAAATTTATAAATCCACATTCAACTTTCTCGTGCGCAGACGTGCTGATAACGTGCTGTGAACAACAAGCGCATGACATTTAGATCTTGAAAACGCTAGCAGTAAGCAGTCTCTCGGTGCCGACAACCAGCATCGATATAAGTTTATTGTATTCCTGCCAACTGGAGCCAGCTAAAAATGTCATGTAAACAGCACTTGACAGTCAATCTCACGTCGCGAACCTTATTGATTGGTTTTTCTTGGAGTCAGCATCAACGGTATATTTGGATACTGTGATAAAATAGTGAGACAAATCACTGGGTTCAAGGTTTGTGGCATTGAAGGGCTTAGAGTTTGGATCCGTCACACTAAATTAGTTTTGCAAGAATATGGCAAAATTACTCGGCGGAGTTGCAACTTCTGAGACCGATTCCAATTTTACTGCTCTCCTAACGAATACAAAGCGTATGAGGAAGCGGACTATTTGTAAAATGGCGCGTACATACAACGGTCGGAATTTTGAGCAGCAGTTTTTACCAGCTGCAGTAACAGCCAACAGATGATTTTGTTTACTTGAAGCGGCGCTTGTGTCCTGCAGGTAATTTACCAGTGCCATAAGGTTTGAACGGGAAACCAATAATTTCCATCCTTTTGCTTGCGCAATTTGTTTGCACGTTTGCAAAGCAAACGGTCTCTACCGAATTTAACGCGCGCCGTGCTAGTCGAAATCGGCAGTCTGCTTTTTAGCGTCGAAGTTGGGGTGACATTAATCCTGCATGCATGGCTAGTCGTCTAAGGACTAGGCACTACTAGATACCAATAGTAAAACTTTAGAAATATATCGACGTAATTAACATGCTTTTTAGGAGGTCTGAGATTGTGCGTTGTTGGCGGATCACTGCATCAGTGGATCAAGGATTCTCTTGGCGCGAAAGTGGAAGTTAATCTCCATGGTCGTTTAACCGACTGCACAATCTGTCACTCTAATTCTAACCAAGGTCAACGATCATCCTTAGCATCTGTGTCGAGTGTTCCCTGTTTACGGATAAGCTAAAACTTTGGCGAGCAATTAACAACCAAGACAACTGGGTTCTGATAATTTACAATTGTTGTTAGCTAAGTTGGCTATTGTTAGTTGTCATTATAGCTATTATTCTATATAAAAATACTGAGCAAAGAACACAGAAATAAAAAGATTTGACTGGCTGTTAAATATTTCATTTGAATCATTTTTTATACACCAGTTAGTTACAAGTTTCCTAATTTAGTTTCTTCTACTAAGTAGTTCAGCATAACAAATAATGCAAAATTCCATATTAGAAATACAGTCTACCATGAAATAGCAAGGGAAATAGAGAGCGTAGTAAGGTAATAATGTTGTTGCTTTATTAGATTATTGACCAAGTTTCGAGTAGCTCAAAACGATCATGTTGTTTGCCGTTGTAGGAAATCCGTAATGATACTCTCTTAAATGAAAGGTATAAGATAACTTACCTACATGTTCTCCACCTTGCCATTCCTGCTATCCACAGCTGGTGTATAAGGCTAACAAACATGTTTGCTTTAGACACTGATGTATAATCATATGTCAATTCAGGGCCTGGCCTGTCAAAATAATCTCAAAGTGGTAACGCTGTCCCATCCTATGTGACTGCAATTTTCGATAAATGTGCCAAAATTTTAACTAGTCCACTAAGCTAATAAACGCTTAATTTTAGTATTACAAACGAGGTGCAGTCTGAGGTAAATAAAACTTGTTAAGATAATATAGGATGCTAAACAAAGCCCGAATAATGTGTATACATAGATCCTTTAAGTTAATCAATTGATATTTCTGGGGATTATTACTATCGGTATCTATACATTTTCGCAGCAGAATTCACCTCCTACTCAAGTAAAATGCTGTGGCAATATTTGGCCCAGAACATACACCCACAGGTTATGTCATGTTCTTGAAAGAGCAATACCACGTTATCTTCTTATATTTGGCTGTATTTCTGGCAAGGTATTTGCCCCATATGTTTGTTTTATACGATGGTAGGAGGCAAATTTGCAGGCTGGGTAGGTTTTAGACACTGAGGACTAAGTACATCGCGTGAAGTAATTCTACTAAACTCATTAGACAGTATCTGTGCTCTCATTGAATGGATGTTCAATTGACCTTCCAAACGAAAAAAGGCGACATAATGGTAGAGGTAGAGGTAGAGGTACTTTCAAACTTACTGCGAAAACATCGCATCTGATTGTGAATAGCAACCGATTCCCCAGCAAAGCATATATAGTGAGACGAAAGTTAAATCGCAAATTGGTCTTGCCTGGTGATTTAATCAGGGTAAGGCATTTGTTACATAGGTCTCGCGTGTAATTGTGCTCCAATGTGAAGGATAATTCGATTGCTATGGGTATTGTCATGAATCAGCTTGAGCAGCGGTCTCCAGTTATATTTTAGTATTTTCAGCCAAAGCGGATAGAGATGAATTTGCTATCATTGCTCCCGGGAGTTTAGGATAGCACATTTTTCCAAATACGTGTTTAGCAAACGACCGTTGAAAGCTTTCTATATATGTTCTGTCTAATTTCCTCATTTTTCTTAAGATGATGCTGCGATCCTCCAGGATAAAACGATTAGGGATTTTACATAGTCCAACTGTAGCTGTGAGTGTATGCATGTTGTGACAGATGTTAGCGAAGGATTGTCTGCTTCGTGCTCTCTGGTACTCAATCTGTTCAGAGAAGTTGAAGGTAGAAGAATATCTGATTCCTAGGCCACGGGTAGACCGTTGTACACAGATGCGTTTGCTGTTACGCGTGATCGATACTTCGGTTTTCAAACAACCACAACAAATTATATTTGACGGTGGTGCTTAAATCGTCATCATTTACCTGTCGCACCGATTCTCACCGAATTAATGTGTTCTTGAATGAATGGTAGTACGTTCCGAAGCTCAACTCCTCTCTACTTGTGGACAACTGTTACATCTTTGACCAATCAATACGGAACGCCATGTTTGTTAACCGAACTGCCCTCCTTGACACAAAAAGGAATTTAATGTACCGAGCGTAAAACCTTGTAATTGGACGCGGGGAGGAGCAATAGAGGCCTGATGTTACTATTAGGGCGAGACCGTTCATGGATGATGAAAGCCAACCTATTAATGTGTTGCTGCCTTCAAAGAAATCTGGATGATTCGGTAACCGTTTGTGAGACACCCCTTCGAATCTATTCTGCTTGTGCGAGCACAGAATTAATATTGCATACTTTGAGTCAATGGAGTTCGGTATGTAGTTCAGGTGATGCTACTACTATGTGTAAGATCGTTAGTCAAGGAAATAATTTTAGGACAGGTCTATCAGCTCCAGTGATTTTATAAACTTCCTTACACTATTTTTAATAATTTCAAGAATAATCCGCGTATTTTGGCTTGTCCTGTTATTGTCCATCTCCTGTTTCGCGTAGCCCTTGTAGCGAGGGCTAATGAATAAATTGTTCCATTGATATGCAAATTACTTGGATCTCAGTGAAACGGCAAACATATGCAAAAGGAGCAGTGACAAATCAGGCCCTCCCAGTTTCATGGCAGATGCGGGATGCCATCAGTTTCTAGCATTGATCACGATTGAATATAATGTGTTGCTCGGCGCATATTGCAGGGAGCAATAGCACTTTAGATGGAGCCTTAATTTAATTATAGCGTTAGTGTCAAGGGTCACGTAGTTAGAGAGGAAACCGCTAAATTCGCCTTAATGTCGTCTTCCATTTCAGTAATCAAGGAAAAGCGTTTGTTGCTTATTCGACGGAGAAGTCTGGTCAGCTATTTTACTTTACGTTTCATTTGTACGGTTGTTTAATCTTCATGTATTCTCCTCATCAACTGTAAGTGTTTGATTTCAGAGCTGAGTCGGTGCATCTTTGGAATCATTGTAAGGTATACTAACCATTTATAGCGCGCGATCCGCAGCTCCGTTTTAAACGTAACCGTTTTGTTTTTCTTGTGCAGCAACGAGAGTTATGGCTCGCTGCAACTAAAGATAGAAGTGCTCTAAACCTCCGCATGCATTCTTGGAAAGAAGGCATCTCAGCCACAGGACCGGATAATTAGACGGAACTGTTTTCTGTTAATACTGTGGCTGTTGTAGTAGGAAGGAGGTACTTGTTTGGTAACCATTTTAACGGTGAATGTTAAGAGTATCATGTTATCGTTGCCACCAGGGATGTTCTCTGAAACGTCCCTCTGTAGGTTGGCCATTCCCAATGTAAACATCACGTCTAATGTGTTCGTCAACATAGTTGGTATAGTAACCCACTGTGTTTAACCAACTCTGAGTAAATAGATGGAAGCTCCCTGTATGGGCAAAAAGCTCTGGGAGGACCAGTGTAACTTCGGTATGTTGAATTAACATACAACTATCATTTGTTTGGGTGTCTATTCTGATGCAAAATCGTAAGCTGTGGTGAAAAGGACAACATTTATGGTTGCTGATTTTATCGGGTTGCGGAGAGATACAAGTACACCGAGGCTCTTGAGACGGCGATCCAAAGAGAATCAGGGACATTTGCCAGCGGTGGATGTTCAAACCGCTTAGCTTTACATATGTGAAGGATTTGCATGACGCATTTACCACCTTTATTTACAGCCATTGTTACGAAAAACGTGTAATTGTGTAATTGGGTTACGGTCTAATATGTCAGCGGGGTACCACGTTTGTTAACGGAGATTGCTTGCAGCCTGTTTAAATATGCAAGCATGCTTAGAAAATACCGTCTGTTGATAATCCATCTAGAGTTACACAAAAGTAATGAGAATATATCCTTAATAAGGGAAGTAGTGTTTGCGTCACTGCTGTGTGAGTCATTGTAATCACGGGTTATTTGAGCTGTAAATATCTGTGGATTCATTGGGAATGAGTCCAATGCTAATAACCTTGCGCGTAGGGGTAGTGTCATCCGCCATCGCCGCTCTACCTTGTGAAAGGAGAGGGCTGATGTATCAATGATACACTGCGGTTGACTTGGCACTGTGCTTATTTGGTCAGGTGAAGAAATCGCAGTAATAACCGGTGCATATATTTGACATCTGCCGCGTTCTTAGGGAGTTTAAATGGCTTCGGATTCATTCATATGTATATATATTAAATATACACCAAAATATTTCTACTGCATTAGCTCCTGTCCCAACTATATAATATCAACCACACAAGTGCCTTATACCAACTCGTCTCATAATATCCCTGTAGCCGTTCACATGAAGTGTGAAACCAAAGAAACCGAAGAAACTGTGCTCCGATAAGCCTGTTGACAATATACCCCACGCACCTGCTCAATTTCGTTGCATTCCGGATGAGTTGAAGCAAATCAGAATAAAAGTGACTTTGTATGATCACATGGTTAGCACCGCAGTTGTCGCGTACTCCTTAAGTTCATGGACGCTGTGACTATGACGGAATGTTTTATTAGCTGAGACAGATTGCAAAATGTACTACCGTCCAAGCCCTGCCCTTTGTGATAAACCACATACCGGTTCAAAGTGAAGTCTGGCGGAGCCAAACCCAGTTGTCCCCTAACAAAATACACCTAACAACGTATGAATTGGACACAGGTACTCTAGGCCGTTGATCAACACCAGTCTGGAATTCATAAGCGACTCAAGAAATGCGACCATTTAAGTAACTCTGAATGCAGTTGCAACCTTTCTATTACATCCAGTGTCTTGATTGCTTGCCTCAAGGCATCGTCAGTCGCATCATTCTGAATACTGAATACTGAATACTGTATTATAGAGCAAGTAGAAATGGATTCTGTACAACTCTTTCGAAATATTGTGAAAAACATTATAAAAGTTGTCAACCGTGAATATCAGTGTGGTTCTCATGTAATATTTAAAATATTCGACTTACGATATTTCAGGATTCACAAATGTGATATGTCAGCGTAAGTGTGCAGTCGTTCTCTGAATCGAATAGTTGCAGAGGTTCCGCTGACATTTATACCCTTCTTAATCATTGGCAGAGCCTGAGAGGAGGAATTTGTCCCACAGTCTGCGCCGCCTCCGAGCAAGGTTTCCATACTCTTTATCAAACCAATGAGGCTTAATCGGTCCAACCTTTCGACATTTCAATGGCACAAATTTGGAACACAATGATGTTAATCTCTCTTTTATAAATATCCAACAATCTTCCACAGATGCAGTTTGTGACAGAGACCAATCCAGTTGGCTCGCGGCTCGAGTTAGACCATCGAAGTCCGTTTTTTGTAGTTGAGAGCTTGTCGCAGCGGATGTGAATACGGCAAAGATAATTCCATATCAGCTATCAGTACTGAGTGGTCGCTCGTAGCCAGGGGTTCAGAATCCTACCATCACGCACTTGTTGTTCGTAGCTCGTTAACATCAGGTCGAGACAGGACGGGGTTGAACGTGTTGATATGCGTGTTGGCTGGCATATGTGTTGCGATGCACCCGTTTCAAGTAACAAATCCACGAACTTTGCTTCAACCTCATTACTTCCAGGCATCAAATGCACAGCAGGCCATCGTATTCGAGGACAGTTAAAATCACCCATAAGTAGAAGGTGTGGACGACTCATGTGGGTCCGAAGAATGGGCAGCCAATCCAAACAACGACTTAGGGGACTGCGATAAAATGCGCCCAGAAGCAGTTCTCCGGGCCTGAGGCGGATGGAGCACTACAGTATCTCACCCAAACCGTCGTCACTTCGGTAGGTGCTCACAAGTCTCCTACGCAAGGAAGACCGGATGTAAAGTAAGACACCACCCTGGGCATTCTTTAGTCTATCGCATCGGAAACACGAGTAACCGTTGAGTTCAAGTTCTTGGGTGTATGACTCTGCATGCAGCCATGTCTCTGCGAGTCCCACTACGTCTGGCCGCTCAGACGCAACGAAAATCAAAGCTCACCGCGCTTATTCATAATACTGCAAGCGTTTGTGAAGGCTACTCGCAGGTCGCAGCAGGAGCCACCGGGCGTGCTTGAAGTTTGAGAAGCCGGTTTATCCTTATTCGCGGATTGTTGGAAACCACCCAAAAATGTACGATACGCAGATTTGTTTCCCCCTCACGAGTGCGTCTTTTCAGCTCAATGATGGCAAACTTGAGCCGCTCCCTCTCTACTGGGTCTAGGTCGGGACGAACATGGATTTTCAAACCTTTCAGCCTACTTAGGCGAGACATGATCAGTCTTGGACTGGCTTCGTCCACAAAAGTGATTCTCATAGGCCGATTTTGTTGATCACCTTGCTTTCCAAGACGGGTAATCTGCCTCACGAAACACGTCACTTTGCTACTAAAATTACCGTTTTGCTAAATGCCGCATCATCGCCGAAAGCGGCGCGGAAGGGCCAATAACTAGTTGCGGCCCACGCAGTTCATTAAGGTAATTTAGGTAAATACGGAAAACAGCCAAACTCCGTGCTCTAATTTACCGACATCCTTGCAGCTTGTAGTGAATACTTTACAGCAGGATACGCGCACACAAACTCTGACATGGACAACTCTTACAGGCAGCCAAGCAAGCAGACATTTTTGCACGCAGTGAAATACATGCAAGATACGTCGATACATGTTGTTGACAAAGCAGCGAGATCCTGTAGCCTTGTTGGACGATGACATTGGCTCCACAACCCAGGCTTCCAATGCATTCCCACTGCTTGCAAAATCACAGTACGCAGGCAGCTCCTACAGTGAAGCGGGTGTCTTTCATTTCAATGGTGAATTTAAAGAGCAACGGCTTAACTTAGTGCCAAACCACATGTTCAGCAGCGTACTATCTGTGTCATCGATTGACGAAGATGATATCCGAATCCTCCGCCATTTTAGTCTCATTTGAATAGCATCGTTATGAACACAGTTTTCTTCGAGACGTCGGGCATTTCTTCGTCTCCGGTTTCCGCGTTTTCGATTGAGTGCTTTGCTAGAACCTTCTCCGCAGGTCAGTTTTTGCGTACCGTAGAGGAGACGTGTTGCAGCTACGTGTAATCGCTTCCTCTGAGCATAGCTGGCTATCTATGACAAACTTGGTACGAACCATAGCTGGTTTGTAATCCACAGGACACTAAAGTCAACTAAACGGTAGCGTAACATTTTGGTTTCTTTTAAGTGAAGAGCTAAAATTGGAAGGCGTTGTAAGATTCGTTCTGATCTGTAAATCCGTTTGCGTTGTATCAGTTGCTTAGCGCCAACAGTACTTGTTCTGCTTGCTTGGCAGTGTGTACAGCGACAAAAGTGTCATTCACGTAATGACTATATGAATGCACGTGGTATGTTACAGCCTAAACCCTCTGTATGAAATGTATCCACTCCACTAAGTATAAGTAAACTGCTGACAAAAATACGCGGAATAGCTGAATGCAAATTATCTTGTCGAACTATTTTTCTTCCCTACTCTGGTAACACCGACAATTATTCTTTGTGTAGTTCAGCTTACCATGCTCGAACTACTAATGGTCTTAGTCGAGACTGGCAATCACTCTATCCGCTTTCAACGGACCGGCGAAATAGGAAACAAGAGAGGCAGTCAATGGATGACACACAGGATGCATTTTGTAAAGTCGATGGTGCGCAGAGTAAAACAAGCGTGATTTCGGAACGATTTGACAGAGAAAATACGCACGGCAAGCAGTCCTAGTAAATATCCAAAAACAGAACCTTAGATAAACCGAAACTATCAGGGGAATACCAACGTTTCATGATATTTAAACTAAGTAAGTATACCAGGATTAATATAGCTAAGAATCTTGTACCATACAGCTTGTTTTGTGAAGGAACTCTTAAGTGTTTCAAAATCATTAATACTTTGCGTATGGTTGTGCTTGAACTCAGGATTGTGCAATCACGTCTGACGTTGCATGCGCAGTTCCCGAAATTGTAGCAGAACCACCGTCCTGAATCTGTGTCTGCCGGTTTCGCGGATAAGTTAAATCATTTTGCGCGGATCAGAACTACTTCCGTCAGCCTCCGCCTAGTACACTATGATGCCTAATTTAGCTCGGATTAAAAATAGGGTAACCGTGCGTGACATCAATTGTGGACGAAATCCGTTTCACTGCACTAAGAGGACTACATAAGCAGGCAGTCACGGACAAAAATTTGAAGGCTACATTAGCCTAAACCAGGCTTGACTGTCTTCGCTAAGTGGGTCAGTATAGTGCAAAACATGTGCACTAACGCAGATGAGGCGGCATCTGCGGGCTGTTACTGTGTCAGGGGCTTGAGAACCAGACACTCAATCTCATCACGCAGCGGTAGCGAATACGTCAAATGCTTGTCTGGAACCCAGTATAGATGCTTACCCGGTCTGAGCTGCGGCAATTGCCTGCATCGTTAACGGAGTACCCATACAACATGTGACGACTGTCCGAGTGCTGGGTTTGTTTTAGTGGTACTGAGTGCCTGTTCACACCCATTACGCTAATAGACTCAGGATATTATACCCTTCAAACTCTATGTGTATGACTATAGTGCCTATTTGCTTTCTACTTTCTGCACCGTGGTTGCATCTGAATTCCTCAATAGCGGGTCTTTCCAACTGTTTGTTGTCTTCTACCATTTACGGATGCGCGTTAGCTACGCGCTGTTAGTGGGATGTCCTAAGGTTGTTGAATAAAGTTAATATGAAGGATGGGTAGCCGGTGCACGATCAAAACGTTGCCCTTAACATCATGTTAACTAGCGCGTAGAGTAAGGCCTATTGTTGCCTTACGTTCAACAAGCCATATCACATAATTGACTGAGCAATATTTGTTTCACTGATAGAACGGCATTATTTGGATACAAGTTGATATAGTTGCAGCACGGAAATAGCAGCAGAGGCTTTCCATGAGGATATAAGTGCATAAATACGCAGCATTTGCCGTGTACCATGACAAACAGGTCACTTGAATGATAAGGAACATCATTACTCTCGCTAGCAAATGATGAGCTATCAACAGTTTTGTCAGTCTTCATCATACTGCTCGTGGTTTGACGGCACCGTCCAAATTTCAAAAGCAAGATGGCGCGTTGGGTGCAGGCCCAGTGAAAAATCGCATTGCTGATGTACACCACTCTCGCAGATGCGCGAAAATTGTCGTGGCTTCTGCATTAGCCTAAATAGATAACTAAATTAATGAACAAACAATTCGCGCAGCGCTGCGGAATGTCCGCATTGCATATATTGGTCTGCCATAGTTACTTTACAAGTGAAAATTCCGTGAATGCCTGTCACACCTTTAAAGGGTACTTACATTTATCTGCAATAATATTACTACTACTAATAATAATGTTATAATTTTTCGTAGCGTCGAGAAACTAAGCCCGCGAAGGGGCAGATCATTGTCATACTGCAACAAGATCAGGCATACGAGGCTGTCAATGGTTTAGGATTTTAAAGGGTTACAATAAGGGTATTGTTGCGAGTATTTTATTCTGGAATTTTTGTCGCCTTATGTCTCGAGTTCGCAGGTATTCTCAGTTGGTTGTTTTCGGCGCAGCTTGTTGGTGCCATGATGACGGTGGTTTGATAAGTGGAGGAGTATGTAAAAGAATGTAACAGTTAGATTTACTAAACAAAAGCAGATGAGTAATACACAATCTTACTTAATATACTGTAGTAATACATTTGATGCCATTTGTGAGTAGCCAGTTGGAGAGTTGCGAAAATAAGAAAAACACTATCACAACGTAACACCAACGGATCATCAATCTCAACTTGCTTTATCAGATTAATGTAAGCAGTATTCACACAGCGCAGGCATATGGTAGTGTCTAGACATTACGTTGCATAATTATGGTGTTGAACTAATCAAGTTGTGTTTTGGGTTGCCAGATGGTTGAGATGGTGGGTGAGCTCTGTTACCTTCCTTTCAGCCTTATAGGTAGATAGTTATGACATGCATGACTATGCACGGAAAAGGTTGAAAAGAGTGAATTAAATAGCTAAGTAGACAAAGAAACAGCCGCCACTTCATTGCAAAGTCAAGACTTAATCTGTGCATCGTAGTTTTGTAGAAGTTGCCAAATACAAGGTGATTAGGAATGTTTGCTATATTTATCCGTCTTTTTGTCGATAGAGGAGAAATGCATCACAAACATTTGCACAACAGATCTAGTCTAAAATGAAGTAGGGTAAGAAAATACATTTGCATTAATACGGTCATTCGTGGGACCGTCCTCCGGGAAACTGCTTACTTGCGGGGTGGTATATCGATAGTTTTCACCCGCACCTCCACACTCCAGCTGGTCGTGTAGCGATATGGCTTAAAAGCAAACTGGCCACTACCTGTCATATTTGTTTAATTGTTTTTTGATGAGCTAGTTACACAAGCCATATAGCCCTTTCGTCATTCATAGTTGTTTTACGCGGATGATGATCGGGATCACCGATCGGCGTCATATGCTATTAATTATTAGTTCAGTAGTTAGATGGCACTGCTTTTTAACTTTTCACACTTGTTATGTTCACCAGTTGGTCTTTTGGCGTGGGTATACATGACGATTAAAACCTCAAACCATCACCGCTGGTGATCGACCCACGCGTGACCAACAGAATAACAGGAGAATAAGATGAAATAGTTAGATTAGCAGGCAGGATTTTCAACGAAAAATTTAACCAATTAACATGTCTCGCGACAAGATAGAAAGCCACATAAGTGGGTGTGATAAAATGTTTCAGAAGTTTGAAATAACGGGTATCTTTATTAATGGATTGTCTTCTCCTTTCAATACCCACTAGGTGATTTAAATTATAAGGATGTCATAGGACAGTAGAATAGTTAAAATATACGAAGGAGTGATAAAGCAAGAGGTACACATTTTGTTTCCCCACCTATAAGTGGAACTTAAAGGTGACATTTTCAAGCATAAAATTAAGACATGGTGGCACGTGGTGAAGCTGCACTATGGGTCTTATATTGTGTGGACCTGATGAAATTGGCACATTTGTAGATACTTAAAGCCTGAATGATTTCATTATATTCTGCATGGTGAGAAATGTTTTTAAGTTCATTGTAAATTTGGTTATATTTTCACTTGCCCGTACTTTCAATGGTAGCTTATCCCACATGTGAATATATCTTAGCAGGAAGAAGTTGGTGCGGAACATTTAATTCATATTTGTTTACTGGCAATGTGGAACCCCTATTTCTTGTGGGATAGGTTGAGTAATTTTTAAAAGCGATATCTGTTGCTGTAGTGTACACGCGGCAATGTATAATGTTGCAAGAGAACTAGATTATTTCTCAGGTGGCGCACCCAAAGAGGGACCAGTTTAAATCGGCGACAGCGGTCTTTATAGTTCAAAGTGGTTGACCGTCCAATAAAGAGTTTCGTAAAAGAACGTTGAATATTTTCTAGTTATTCGCTAAATTCTACGCATGTGTCTCACCATTGTCTAAAACCATTTTTGGTCTCGCTTTGGGTAGAACAATGGATTTAGTGAAATAAACTTCTAATTGCCTGGCCTTTGATGTCTGTTACGAGCTACATCCGGAAAAGTTTAGCGATGTGGAATATATTACTTCAAGGTCACTAACTGAAGTGAAGTTTGAGATGTTTGGACTTGTAGGGTAAAGGAGCCATCCACTATTCAGCATCCATACCCAAGCTCTTGCGATTTTTCAGCGCATAATTTAATGGACTGAATTTACTCCATTAGTCCAGCGCAGATAAGTCATTATGTATGTTATTAAGGTCTGACTCAAAGCTATCGATTGAAAATGACTAGCGAGTTAAATATCGTCCGAACATAGGTGTGCTAGCCCGTGTTTGATGGAATCACATATGTTATTTATAGACATTCGTAAGAGTAGTTTTCCAAGAACACTGCCTTGGACAGCCGCCTGAACTTCTGGGGAAGTAGGGTTCCTGACCTCTTTTAAGTTGCTCTGTCTGATATTCTATGTAGGATATAATTCAACCTAGCAAAGGGTTGCTGACTCTGTAATTCAGGATGGACGAGGAAGTTTTATATGACACATCAGTAAGTGACAATAACTGCCATTCCACTGTCAGCAACCGATGTTATGCGGTCGAAGAATTGATGTTGTCTGAGTAAGCAGAATTGCTTCGTCAGATAGCTGTGTTGGGCCTTGCTTATCTGGTCTGCCTCTGTACAGAATTGAAGAAATCCATTTTTGAGAATTTGCTCCAAGGTTTTTGAAGATGCTGCAGAATGCTTAATTAGGGCGGTAATTCGTCATCGCACATCGAGAGCCACCTTGGTGTTTTTGGTGCTATTATCGACGTTTTGCACTGTAGAGAAAAATACCTACTGGTTAATGATACCGTGAAACGGTTAATATAAACAGAGGAATGCTTTTTCCTCCATAATTGATAACAGCTGGAAAAATACCATCGGGTCCTGGCTGAAGTGAAGGTTTTATGATGAGTATACTCCCTTGAATATCATACATCCTAACGGGAATAACCAAGATGGGACACACTGATATTTGTATTTGATGAGGCAGCATAGTATGAGTCCAATGATTCACACATTCGGCTAACGTCATCAGTTGTAGATCCATATTCTAATGTCGACTTTAGATTTGATGGTACTGTTTCGGATTCCTTCTTTTGAAAAGTTTAACTAAAGTTCTTATCTTTTGCGGTGTTTTTATCATCTTGTATTCATCGGTGCTTTCCGCCTGTGGTGCCTGAATTTTAATTTCACTAGAGTGATGAATTTGCAGTAAAGATGTATTGTTTTTGCGATATTGCGACCAGTTTCTTCAAATGACTAGTACTTTTGAAACATGGCTTGCTTTGACTACAACTGTGAAGGGGTTGTTTCAATGTGTCGGTGTAATAGGTCGGTACAGGCGAGAATATTGTTAACAAGCTCGTCTGTGTATAAGGTTGGATCCTGTGTTAAGAAGAATTTGCTGCCAAAAAGGGTAATGAGGAGATTTCAAATATTGGCCAGTCCATGAGATGGATGCAAGGAGCAGGCTTGTTAGTCACTCGCAGTTTGTTTACTGTTTCAATATTCCTGCTGCATAGCACATTATTGTGGTCGCAGCCCATTAGTGGGCTGTCAGTAGTGACGACAACTGACGGAATGCCCATGATAAATAGCAGATTTAATGTGTGGGCTCTTCTTGTAGGTTGATTAACTTGTTGTGTCCAACCATTGATGTGAATGATATGGTTTATTCACATGAGGTTCCTTGACACTTTAAGTGTGGGCGTCGTCCAGTCCGTATGCGGTAAGTTTATATCTCCACATACTAACTTATGTTTGTAGGAAATATTTGAGGCAGCATTGATAGCATTAACTAGTTGTTCAGTATCGTGATTGGTAACGCTAGGGGATCTGTTGACGTAACTCAATAGAAGGTCACTGGAAACGTTTGCTGATAACATCAAATGGTCCAAGCACGATGCCTCGGAATAGCTTGTTGTCATAGAGCCGAGACCACTGACTACCATGGTGCACTCTAGCAGGCCCCTGTATAGGGAAGTCACACGATTTCGAGAAGCCTGCGTGGATAGCAAGGCTTGCTACCCAACGGACGGTAGTACGACTGATTCACGCTAGAAGCTGATGAAATCCAATCGACATCATCATATGTTTGCTGTGATGCGAATGCAATCCTACCCATAGCCAAACAGTCAAGGCCCCTACCAAGGTCCAACCAGTCCAGACAAGAGATTCGATGCACCTGTGACAGACCGCCGAACTAAGGGCAGAAGACCTGTAAACTTAACTTTGTTCAGTTCCTAATATACTTTGGTCTAGCAGGCTCGCTGTTCCGATTTTCCCCCGTATGGGTTCGCGTGGCAGAGAGCGGAGAGGAGGCAGCGTTACAAAAGTTGGTTATGGCCTGCTCTGTAAATGAGCGCAAAGTGTTATCGTGCGCTATCACATTGTTGTTCCGCGTCGTGACGCAACTACCAAGCGAAACGAGGGATGTCATACGCAATCCAAATGCTTGTTAATGGGATAACTACTCTATGCCCTGCCGCCATTCTCTGTCGTGGAAACCTCCCAAAATTCGTTTAGTACACCATATTCCCTAACATTACCCTCCACTAGTGGGATTTCACCACTAGAGCACATGGAATGACAGATGATCGCTGTATTCGCCAATCATCTTCCTTTAATACATTACAACCTAGAGATCTCCAAACCACGAGTGCCTCGTTGTGGCGTACCACTAATAACAATACTGGCAAACAGAGCATCATAAACCAACCTGCAGCACCTCTTTCCCTATATTCTCTAGATTTCGCTGTTATAAACCTTCGTTCACTACGACCTATATTGCACCTTACAAATTTAGACCAACTTACAACTCCCCATTTTGTTTCCATCACTGAAAAATGGTGCAACTCAGACATAAGTGACTCTCAGCTTCAATTAATTGGGTATCAACTATACCGAATACCACTGAGCAAACGAGGAGCAAAATGCGCTATCTACGTCAGAAATGAACACAGAGTGATGCCCATTAATTTTTTGACCATCACGGATCTAGAAGATTCGTTGTGTTCAGCAAACGCTTCCAGTGACCTTCTATTGAGTTACGTCAACAGATCCCCTAGCGTTACCAATCACGATACTGAACAACTAGTTAATGCTATCAGTGCTGCCTCAAATATTTCCTACAAACATAAGTTAGTATGTGGAGATATAAACTTACCGCATACGGACTGGACGACGCCCACACTTAAAGTGTCAAGGAACCTCATGTGAATAAACCATATCATTCACATCAATGGTTGGACTCAACAAGTTAATCAACCTACAAGAAGAGCCCACACATTAAATCTGCTATCTATCATGGGCATCCTGTCAGTGCTCATCACAATTGACAGCTCACTAATGGGGTGCGACCACAATAATGTGCTATGCAGCATGAATATTGAAATAGCAAACAAACTACGAGTGACTAACAAGTCTGCTCCTTGCATCCATCTCATTGACTGGACCATATCTGAAACAGTTATTTCGCTTTAGTAATTTAAAATGAGCAGTAAGTAGACGAAGACTGGCAGGTACACGCATTTCGTATTGTCTCATCAGTGCCATTAACCAAACACGATAATATTTATTCATTGAAGGTTGCAACCAAACATGCAAACGGACAAACAGACCAGCACACCATAAGTGAGACATGGTTATTACCACTCTCCCCAGGGCAGTCTAATGCTGATCAATAATTGTTTCTGAACACAAAGCAGCGGCTTAATTTGTTTAATTGCGATTGCCTTTGCGAAACGGAGGAAACGAGAATTGGTGTGCTGTAATAGGATTGTGAACGCCGAATTGACCTCCACTCGTTGACCGGTGGTCAATAAGTTTCGGCTGATCGAAGAGGCTGGTGGCTTACACAGAAAATCAGCTTGACCCTGGACCATATTTGACAGTCTCCTCGGTACCATGAGTTTGGACAAATTCTTCTTAACACAGCATCCAACCTTACACACAAACGAATTTATTAACAATATTCTCACCTGTACCGACCTGTTAGCACCCACGTGATGAAACAACTATTTTCCACCTGGTTGAAAAGGCATAACATCTTGTGGTCACCACCCGAAAGGTTGTCCAAGATGTCAAATTGTGCGTCAGAAATCCCTAGGATTGCGATTAAATCCGGTATGTTGGCAGACCTAGTTAGTCTGGTAACCAACTGAGTTCAACCCCAACTCTGGTAGACGATACATGCAATGGTGAGAATTTTTGTGGTGACTTAGTAATATTCTGTAGATTGAACTGGCTAGCCATTATCTTTAAACCCTGTGACAACACTGATACGGAATCAAAAGCCAAGAAGGTAATTGCGATATCTTTAGCTGTCGTTTTCTGAGGATTGTAGGTGCAACCGAAAAGTATTGTAGATGAGGCTGCAGCGACTGATAGCCATAGAGATTCCAGGATATTGCTTAGCTCTGGGTAATCAACGAATTCCGCTCTGAGGTTCCGATGGAAAAATACGATGCACCCGCTGGTTTTCTTTGTGCTATGATCTTTTCGAAATAGATAGTAGTTAGGAATATCTAAGGTAGCATCTGATATCTCAAGGGAGCATCATGTTTCGGTGACGAAGATTATATGTGGGATGCTCAGCTGAGTAAGCACGCTTCGAAGCTGTAATTTGTTTTTTTCTATAGCTTGCGTTGCTCAGTATAAGTGGAAATGTAGTGCGCACAAATCTATTTATGTAAGTACTTCAAGCGATTTACAATCCGAAATGATAAGCTTTCGGTAAATCTGCCCACAGGATTTCGTCGCAGATTAAACAACAATGGTCATATGTTACCTATAATTTGTGGTCCAATGGTATTAAAGCTTTACTCGTCGTATGTTAGCCAAACATTTTATATGTTAGCATCTGTTTGATCCCCGCACACAACTGCATAGAAGTTATGAAAACTGCAAATAAGAACACAGGTCCATAATTGAGGCTACTAAGAGTGTTTCAATCAAAATCTATCCTCATCATTTAAGAAAATTAGCCATGGATTGTCTAGCTGTATTTTGGCATCTCATTTTCATCGTAAGTTAATGAATAGGGTAATCCATATGCTTTACTTTTCTATCTAGTGATCCACCATATGTGTAATAAGCAAGTGTATGATTCAGCTTACAAACGGGTTAATTGTCCGCGCTGTCGAGCATGTATATTTCACAGATTACCTCAAACTTGAACACTCTTTTCTCATTTTTATCAAATTTCAGATCTATCCGTTTATGACAGTTGTTGACTAATTACCAATTAGAATTTCGTGGGTATAACAGGAGGGATCTTGAAGCAACAGAGTTGAACCTGATACTATAATGAGGTTTAATCATTTGATCGGCAGAATTTAATATATGGTATGCATTAGCTGTTTAGGACAGCCTTATTATATGTTTTATTTATATTACAATTTTATGTGTCTGCACACTTCGCGAAAAGCAAGATTTCATTAGAATGGCCGTAGAGTGGAAACAAACAAACAACAGTCTTTATAGTAAAAGCGTAACAAGAAAAGTAAGGATGGTCTTAAACAGGCAATATATCTAGCCCGTTAGTTTTACCGGTGAGCCTATTCCTACCAATATATAAAAACGCACATTCAAGCAAGCAGTGTTAGTATTCCCACATCACACCGAAGTCCAAATATGCATATTACGCGCATGATTTTTGCAGGACCTTAACAAGCAAATTTTCCAACTTTGATGCCTATGACAACAACGCAAGCGGTGTATGGTAGCCGTGGGCAAAATAATGGGCATATAATTGCATCGGTGTTAACACATCGTTACGTTAATATATAAAAAGCATACAGATGGTGAACATGTGGATATTTGGAAGATACCATTTCGGGTTATGATAAACGTAAAACCCCACAACTTACGGCAATCTAAATATCACTACATTAAATTCTAACAACCTACAATTCCACAACAACTTACAACGCAGTTTTAATTGGCGTGTGAAAGCTTCTATTGCAAACGACTCTGGTTTTCCCCACTAAACGTAAAGATTCATTAATATGAACACTGTAAACTTTATTTTCTTAGTACCTACGCTTTCTGAGCAGTAATAGTTTGGGATTGACATTACAGATGCATACAGATGTAGTGCATTGCACTGCTTATAAGATTCCTGTTTACAAATCAATACAGAAGTCATTAAATTTTAGCTAGTTTCAAAACTTTCGGTTTTTTGGTTTATATCGCCAGCTATTGCAGTTTATCTGTCATTCTGAACGCTAATGGAGTGTGTGTCGGAATTTTAACTTAGTTTTTTATTTTATGCCAAGCCTAATTATTTAACCACAGCAAAAGTATCCCTTATACTTGGGCCCTCTCTTTGCAGCCGTAGAACAGAACAGTCTACTTGGTAAGCAAGTGCACCTGACCGTACACTTTGGCCGTACAAGACAAGTATCGTTTGCGAGAACTAAAACTTTGCTGAAGCAAACAAATAGTACAGCAGGTGAGTAAAATTAAATGAAGCAGCTAGGACGAACAGTTGTAATACTACAATGGTCAAAAATGTGCTGGTTTACTTAGATCATGCGGAGTTAATAAGCGCAATGTATAAAGATATATATGCCTCCCGTGCATCCATTAGTGGTGATATAAAAATACATCAGTGAACCATTTATCTCTCAAGTTGCTCCAACCCTGATTGATTTGCCGACATAGTCTTACACAGCCAGGTATGATAATAGTCCTTGGATGTTCTTACAGATGGTCCATTAGCATAAACCTTTGAATGAATGATATCATTCCATTGTTTTCAAAGCTAATGCTTTCAGTTTCCTGCAGGATCAAGTTTAGTAAATGTGCTTTTCTGTAATATTCCTGATTTGCATCACATCTACAATTGGAAACTCTAGAAAATTGTTGTAGATGCATGGATGTTTTGTAATAATGCTGGCTGCTTTTCAAAAAACAAAGCTTTGGTCTCGTTGGTACATGAATTCAACTTGTTGTAGTATATCATATGAAAAGGATAACTGGTGGACACCACAGGCATTTCGGGAAGTTAAGTAAATTACTACTTGATAGCCTATTGTTTCTCATACAAACAACTATATGAAAATTACAAGTTCCTGTGTTTGTATCATCTTTATTTCTAGCAGGAGTTTACTTCCAAATTATTAATGAATTTTCATTAACAATATCGTGCTTTCTTTCATAGTATTTGTGAATATCAATAGGATAATAGGGAATAAAAGAAATCTTAAGGCTTTTTAGCAAGTGTTTAAAGCCTATGTAGCTCATTTCTTGAGTCTAGTAGGATGTTGAGATAGACAATAATTTGTTAAGGAACTTTGTTGAGCATATGTAATCAGATTCAATATGACCCTGACCAAAAGCATCAAAAAGTGCGGTTTTCTGTAAAAATCAATGTTGTTTAGAGAAAAACTTAGTAATCTTCAAGTAAAGGAATATACATACATATATGCTGTGTCCGGTACCAGATTTGCTCATAATCGCGGTCTCCACGGGAACAGCTACAGAATGCTCGCACCTACTCAGGGACCGTGGGTGGCTTGCACTCTACCACCCACAGCTCCATTCACACAACACATAACACTTGTGAAAGTAAAGGGATAAGAGCAGGAGTCATGCGAACGTGTGTCAAATATCATCAAGGAAGCCGGTGTATTTACTGAACATGTATAGTAGCAGCAGTCCTATTCATCTAAATAGGGAATCTCGCGTACACAAGGCAGTGACTGGACCGTGGTCCGCTCCAAACTGAGTGTTAGAGATCAAACTGAGCCTAGAAATGTTAGGAGTAGCATGCATATCATCCCATCCAGCAAATACTGTCTCATGTATCCAGTAATGACAAGATGATATAGAGTAGACCGCTGTGCATTTTTTATTTCTTCAATCGAACACCATTTATAGTTCTGGAAATATTGCTACGTCGTCAACAGTAGCTCTGCGTCGATAAGGTTGCAATTTGCAAGGTAAAAGACTATCCTAAGCCGAGCAATTAAAATATGCATCCTATTTGCTTGCCAGGTGAGGTTCAGCGCAGTTATTTCCCAACCAAATTCCGCAAGCTATGCCAGGTTGTAAATAAATACGTTGCCTGTTATTTTGCCATATAATGCGTTCCCCTCACTTTTATGCAGATCTTTCCTTACAAGAAACAATGGAAGTTACTCTCGACGCTCGAACACACGTGCAGCATCCTGCCTCATGAGAAACTTTGCACTTATGTGTGCAGTAATTACACGTCGAATTTGCCTCCAAATTCACTTCTCAATTGCTTAAAAGCTCTTGTATACGTCGCACTACCGCGAGTGACATTTGTTATTTTCACTACGTTGACTAACGCGACTAGCAAAGCAGGTGGAAGATTTTTCACTGCTAAAGTGCAACAATGTAAAATGCATTGGCTGAATGAATCGTGCGATGCAAATTTTTACTATTATATGGAATTAAGAACGGATGAGTAATATGGATTATGCTCCGTCTGTACAGACACCTATCAACGTTGACTATTTTAGATAATTTTGCTTGATGAAATCCATCACTGTTCGACTGACATCTTCGCCATTTTGTAGTTGTGCTCAATGCTTCTGTGCACACGTATCGTCTTTGAAGCGGTTGCTTTTTATGTATCGAACCTCAACAAACAGCTGAGTACAAGCTGCGACGTCAGTCGACTCATTTACTTGTGTTGCAAAGGCAGAACTTGAGTTTGTTTAATTGAGTACCGTGTGTAAAATACTTGCTCACGTACTCGATATGACTTTTGATGTTGTTAGCAACTGATATCATATACAACTTTTCCGCAAGTTGCTTTCCGAGAATGAGCTTCGCGGCATCCATAATGGAAAGTTTGATGAGATCTCCTCCTGTAGTATAAGGCTGCTTGGTTTTGGCCATTCAATGAGCGAGGCGGTACGAAGGATTAAGACTAGAATTAGTTGACTGAAAAAGTAGCCTGATATATCCGGGCGCAACAATTATAGTACAACCTATTCCCGTTTTCAAGAATCTAATGCGTTTCCAACTAACTGTGAATGGTTTCGTTCGAGTTGTTATTTAATTTTGTGGGTTTCTCTTGAGTGAGGCAGACCGTGTTGTTAATAGTTGCCTAGGGAAGCGTTAATTACTCCTGAGACAAGCATAATTGCGCCGTGTGTCACCAATAAGACAATTTTCCATGATATACTAATTACACACAATTTATATACGATAGACTGCCACAAATACAAACCTAATTCTTAAAAATAAATTCCCCTTTATTTGGTGAAGATAAGCTTTCATTTAGGTAAGGGGAACTTGAGCTATAACTTGTGCATCACATATAATTATATAATTCTTAAACTTTGTAAAAGTCCATGGCTGCGGATATTCTTCTTCGCAACTTATGTTTCATCGCGGAAGGGCGTTTTGGTTGTTCGTGTAAAATTTGTACGTATGTATATACTTAGTTTAGCTACTCCACTGTATTTGATTACTTAAATAGGTTAATACTTTTCCGCAAAACTCACTCGATTTTGTCCTTAAAACTGTAGAATATGGTATACAAATTAAAGTCAGCATGCTTTGCTACTAGGGAAAAATATATAGAATGTAAAAAATGATTTGATAGAGCTTTCCAGCAGCGTTAATAAACATAGGGCAAAATTGCATAAGTTTGCTATATTCTATGTTTTTATTACTAATTTATATAGCAATCAGCAAAACTGTGAAACAGGCTTCCTAGCAAATGAGTGTAGGTGCAAATAAAGTTCATATTAGTTTAAACAGGTATCACTTAGATATTCACTGCGATCAAAATTCGATCGACAACACTGCGACCTAAAGGATGGTGTGAACGTCTTTGCGTAATCGAACTCTCCAAACAAGTGATACGTATTTTTGTTTGATAAAAAAACAATTTCACTACAGCATATTTTTATTAGTGCGCAGTGTAAAGGGAACAAGTAAAATGGAGTTTGAAAATTGTTGGTCTACATATAATACCTGTTATATAAAGAAATAAAACAAAGATACTGCAGGGAATTTGTAGCAATTGAGTTTGCGTGTTATCCGATTCATCCGAATGAAGCACCACTTCATTATTGCCCCATTTCAGTCAAGTAAATGGTGTCCATATCTGCGTAAAGCTGTATGCGTTGCAACGTTTCACACATTTCATTCAGTCAGCTGCTATTCAACGTGTGAGGATCAAGAGAAGGAGAACAAATAGGTCAATTAATCATTACAATGAACTTGACAGCGTTGATCGAAATTCGCAGCAACAGAGAGGCTCAAGATGCGGGCTTCTCATTAGGCAGTAAGAGTTATGAGGTGGTATTAGTTTGTATAAAAAAAGCAGCCGGAATTTAACAAGGTAACAGCACTAGAACGTTTGTCAGTACGTAAATTATACAGTAGAAAAGCAAAACTACTGGTTGTTATTACACACAGCATTGCTCACTTCGTTAGGAACTTACAGTTGACTAGTTAGTTTTACCCCTGCACAAGTTTTTCATCACCCGCAAAAGCCTGTAAATATATATATATATGTTTGGCGGCATCCGGTTTCGGATTTCCTGTCACTGTGGCAAGCCACAGGACGCCTGTGCCTACAGAGGGACCATGGGTGACTTGCGCTGCACCACCCACAGCTCCAACCACACACCCCATATCCAGTGTAAACCCGAAGGAATAAGACCGGAGGGCATGTGGATGGGAGCCACGTTTCATCAACGGAGCCGGCACACACTCCTTCACAGGCAAACACAAGCACGCTGTATTTGGGGAATCAAGCGCACACAAGGCGATGGTTGGACCGTAGTCCGCTACACACTGAGTGCATGGAACTGCTCTACGAGCCTAGGACGGCCACAAGGACCGTGCATCCTGTCCCCTCCAGCAACGGCCAACTGTCTCCTGAAGCCAGATGGACGAGATATTGGGTAATAGACAGGTAGGCACCTTGTCAACATGCACATCAAGCGCAGCCACACCGGAGATATCACGCAACAGCCAATCACTTAAGAGAAAGATACAAAGAAAATAACTCGAGTAATGCATAAGGAAACGGTAGCATAAACCTTAAATTAATAGGCATATGAAATAAGTTGTTTACAAACGAATCCTAGATAAGTTCACGAGGTCAGAAAGTATACTTTACGGAGAAGCCGCGAACACAAAAATGTTATGGAAATCGAATACAATTGGCTTAAACGAGGGGTGCAATTTGATGAAAGAGAGTATAGGTAGACATTTAGCTGAGAAAGTAAAGCATTAGGGCAAAATTGCACACTCACCAGCTGAAATAAATAGACTTAGCATGCAAGCACGCGGTTAGTAAATCGAATACCGTCTACCTACAAACGCTGCACCGGTTACGCCTAAGTTCTCTGCAGGACGCGTCGTCGCTTCGATAGTGGTCCCGATTGGCCTCGCTCATGGCTCACTAGGCCTGCCTAACTCAGCCACTCGCGACCGCAAATGCCACAGCACCAAGCACTCGATGTCGATGGAGTACAACCCATCGGTGCTTGCCGCTTCTGCAATTGCCGCTTCTCCTCTGCATGTATGAGGTCTTTTTTCCGCAATTTAGCAACTGCCTTCATGATTAGATCGCGCCATGCACGCCGATCAACCTCCTTTGATTCCTATGACCTTTAATCAAGATTAGAACGTGAGAGGCTCACTTTGATCATGTCCTGGTAACGTAACTTTGGTTTCCCCACATGCCGCTTCCTAACACTCTGCTGACCGTATAAGACTTGTTTCGGTATCCGCGATATAGATATATATGCATATATATATATATATATAGCCGTTTCCTGAAGCCAATGCCAAAGTTCGCATAGCTGAATTTTCTATTTGTGACTATTTATTAAAATAATGTATCCTTAGCCACAGCATAATGTTATGTAAAATAATGAAGTTTGCAAACAGAAATTTTCGTCAAGCAGTCATGTTCCAAATTTATAAAGTAATTCTATGTTATTTTGAAATATTCCAATAAAACCATATGTGACTGAGTTGCGGAGCATTGAATCAAATATACTTTATGTCATTTAGAAAGGAAAGCTAGAAATTTAAAACAATCCCTGTGGACGATCTCGCTGAAATCTTTTAGTTGATTATATCGAATATCTTTCCTACACTTTCTGCAGTTCCACATTTCGCTTAGCTACCAAACGCCACCTACATAATGTTGAGCATAATAACTTCAAACTTAGAAAACCGATATATATATTTCACTTAATGTTCGATGGCTAGTAAAATATGTAGACGCATAACACCGATTTAACTGAAAGTACATTTAGTGCCTCCTCATAGAACACAGAACTAGGTAGACGTTGCCTTGGATTAGGAAATAATAGTATTTGCATTGATAACGATTACTATCATGACACCATTTGCCACAGTTAGATAACTGCTGTGACTTTATGCCGAATAGTTAAACGAAATATGATAGATAAATAGCGGAACCGCTTGAGTGCCAAGGCTAATAACCTGTGATTCTCAACAATATGAAAAGTAGTCCCCATGAAGTTTTCTTCTCATTTCACGACTCTTGGAATACAGGAATATTTGATTAAGTCTAATATCCTTTTTGGGTTTTTCATGGAAATAAAACGATTAAATGATCGCGGTAGGTTAGTGAGATAAAATCGACAACTGATCCATATACTTGTGCCTCTTGGTTGGGACCACAATAACTATCATCTGAATAGTCACTGTAAAAAGACCAGATAAAAAGAGTTGGAACGGCAATGTGGCACACTGGCTTTATGCTATAATTTATGGCATTGAAAAATTGGAGAATTAACCGTGCAAAGTAAACAATAATGCAGCAGCATAGGAGAGAGTTATAGTGTGAATAACAAGTAACCTTCACACACGAAGCTATCTTACTAGTGAAGCTGTTTTTATTGAAGTGATGGTTAAAACAGGCATTCCGTAAACACAATTAATCTTCTTATCACAATGTGATATATATTGGAGAATATTTGGTGTAGGCGGATACATTGAAAAACAAGGAACCACTATCAGGAAACGCGGATTAGAGAAAAGTTGCTTACTTGGCATCATTTTTCATGACATATGAATGATCGATCCTTGAAAACTATAAACAAGCTTAGTTTTCAAACCTGGCTCATTATGAACTAACCGATTATTCGTGAATGTTAACGCTGTAATGGAAACATATTTATGTAGGAGCAATATCTCTCAACCTTTCGAATTAAAGGAGAGGAGATGGACCAAAATTCAATTTTTGAGTGAAAGGTTACAGCGGTTCAGAATTCATCATTTATGAGCTTCAAGCTTCCCCATTTTACGTCTGTCACAACAACCAGGTTCGGTGGTGGACATGTGTTTGTCCGTTAATAATCATCCGAATTAATATTTTTATTGCGACTTGCTCTTTTTTACTTTCATAAAATATAATATCATACTACTTGGTTTCTTTAAAATTGGAGAACACCACAGCATACATTGCTCAATTATCACGCATGTACCTAATGTGGGCTTTTATCACATAATTTACCACATGGATGCAGAAATAAAATATAGCAATCTTTGTTCCAAAGCATGCAATAAATAACTTATTACTTTACTATCCGTTAGTGCATTGCACTAAACCTTTCAGTCTCTGGGTCGATAAGCCATTACTCTTGGTTTCTTAGATCATACAAATCATATGCTTGTTCATGTTATACGGGTTTTAGGAATTTTGATTGCGTGAAGTCAATCACTGTATCACTTAGTCCCAAAGAGTTACACTTACGAATTTTGGAATTTAAGTATACGCCATTACAAAATAAATTTGACGATTTGCAAATAACTTTGAACGTTTTGCCAACCAAAAACAGCAATTCGCTAGCAAGAAATAAGGATTAACGCAATTAAACTATGTTTAGACCACATTGTAGTCCTGATAATGCAAGCTAATTACGTGAGCAACTCGCATTTCCTTATCTTGATCGTTATCCTCGATCACTTCGAGCAAAGCCGGTGACCTTTTTCCCTTCTCTCCGCTTAGGCTCTAGCGTAATGTATTTTCATCTGCATTTACGCATGAAATATGTGGCTCTGTGACTATTGAAATGGCAGCCTATGGGACCACGCAGTATTTTAACTTGAAGAAACCTTACGAAGCATTGTAAGGTTAATGTGAAGCACTCGATTTTTGAATGGAATGCGAAACGCAATGGACGTAGCATGAAGTGAAGGACTGTTACGCTACAAACAAATGAACTTCAGGTTTGTCAAATTTGCGTTTACGAAGATCTCGGGTCGTGTTTCATTCACATTTGCTACCATTGGTTTTATTTTTATTAGCTGTTTCTAAGTGTGTGTCTAATCTCTTTGTACGGGAAGTTGGTGTAAATCTATTACTGTGTTCTTCGAGGTTGTAACAGTATTCCCCATTATTTCGGCCGATGGGTAAATGTCGGTGGAGCCACTTATTCTCCAGCAGGCAGAGTATTGGATGCTGTATCAAACAGTTGTTATTTTCTGATTAATAGTGCAGTTGTTTACATGTCAAGGGCTTATTCGTGGCATTTTTTCGTTCTTAGCTGCGTTCCCATAAATTGGGCAAATGTGCTGACTACAGGTTCGTGTGCTCCAGCTTTGCTGGTTGATTGATAGTTTAATAGCTTATTACTACCTTAATTTTTTGGCCTATGATAAACAATTTCGCCTAGATATCTTACAACGTACTGTTACTTGAAGCACTGGGTTCCCTGTATCCGTCTAATTAATACGGTGAGAAGACGGCAGTAGCACAATGAGGTCATTTCGCGCCTGCTGATCAAATACAACCGAGCGAAATTTAATCATCACGAAAGGGGAATCAATGGTTTGAATGGTGTCAGAATGAGAATGAAAGAAACATAAGGGTGGAAACGCCAAAAGAATCACGTTCGAGACAACTGGCACTAACCTAAGAAAGCTTGAGGGTGACATTCAAATGTTTTTTCACACATAGGTGCGGACAGCTGTGATTAATTGCGACAGCCTCCGCGAGCTTGATTATCTCGACGTTTTCATCATGGTAGAAAACCGTAAATGCCGAGTTGGAATCAATTTGGTGCTCCTTTCCAAATAGACGTCAGACTCTCTAAGAGACTGGCAATTTTGATCTTGACACTTGTTCCTGCAATGGATTTGCCACAATTGTAGTAACCAATTTCGGGATGTGATCACCGATTTGTTGTACCGATGTAATTTATTCTACGGTCACATAAAAGTTGTAAATGCAAAGTGTTTTGGCAGTAACAGATTGTGGAAAATGATCGGAGGCGTGGGTAACTTACTGGTAGTCCAAATTGCGCACAGTTTTGCAGTACTGAATGTGTGTTGAATTGCCATGTCAACACGCTGCTTACCTTGCGTAGCCACATTATCCTCTTTAAATGGCAATTGAAGATAAGCAGGCATTTTTGACACACTAGGGGACTTTTGTTTGTTCGCTTCTGTCGTGTGGCTGTAAAACTTAAGAACCCCTGTCGGGTATCCATGTGCAATCAGAGTCTGTGTGATGAACTGTAATTCGCCTTCGACACATTCCTGACTGCATATTCTACGAGCTCGTCGGAACAGCGTTTTGACGACGCAACGTTTTTGTACCGGATGGGTGTGAAACGGTATTCGTAAAGTCTTTTCCAATTGACTTTACGGTAGACAGAAAGTTGTATCAAGCCATCGTCAGTTCTAGTCAAAATTACCTCCAAAAATGCAGAGTTGTTATTCTCTAACTCAAAGGTAAAATGAGTGTTCGGGTGGGCATTGTTCATTACCTCGAGAAGAAGTTGGGCGGCATTGATTTTTGGCGCGATCACTAGCGTATCGTTAAGTTAACGCTTTAATGACACATCTCGTCGAGGTGTAATTCAAAGCTTGTTTTAGCCATTGACATAAAATGTCTGCTATAATGGGACCGATTGCATTTCCCATTGGAATGGCGTCTACTTCTCCTTAGGGCACACTTACGAATAAGAAATATATATTCGCTGTGAGTAACAGAAGTAACTCGTTTAGATATTTGACATTTTCATTTCAGTGGTTGAAACACGCTGTGAACCTCACCTCGAACATATGTGTATTTACTAGCGTCGATTCAGATGAACCACACACCGAAAAAGATGCAAAACCCGATGCAGTTCCCTGATATCTAGATATATTGATGACATGTAAACAGCTCGCCGTTCAACGTCTTCTAGCGGAAGCGAGAGGCAAACTGGCACAACGTATCTCACACACTGTACACTCTGGAGCTACCTTTTGAACAGTTGTTGTAGATCTGCGCAAGAAGCACTCTAGAACATCCTTTAATAGCACGATGGGAAAATGTGTTTAACGCGGTTGAAGAACACATCGCGGCCCAGTAAGCACGGACCACGTGCACTTAGAGTCTCCAGCAGCCGTCAGCCATGGTCACGTCTGTACGGTCCCATACAACGGATCTACTATCTGCGAGGAAATGACACGGCAACAACATACACAATGACTCTCATTGGTGGTGTTGCAATGGCAACCCTTAAATCGAAGGATAGGCTGGAACAACCAAGCATAAAAATGGTTACCACTCCCCAAAATCTCCGGCGTAAGTTTATTTCAATCATCAATTGAGGATTATAGCCTCGGGGCTTCGTGCTTTGCTAGTCTAATCCCATTACTTTGGAAGGACCGCCTAGACTGGTAGCTTTCAATCTCCTACCAAATTATAGGCTAAGCAATTGTAGAACTTTCAGCAGCCACCATACAGCACTATGATATGAAACTCGTAAGCAAGCAGAATCAAGTCGTGTTTGACAAAGAAAGAAAGAATCATGAAATAACTCACTACTACCATCTGTGGAAGGATAATTGCTTCGATTTTACATTTTACAACCGCGTCTCACAGCTGATTAAGAAGCCCCGATAAAATGTCCTCCATTTTTCCTCAGTGAAACCCAACATTGAGCCAGCGTGCTGTCAGAAACTCGCGATGGTCCAGAGGACGACCAACCCGAAACCCAAAAGATTTTTACGTGCGTGGACTCTCGTTAACAAAATTATCAGTTTCTCACTTCCTAAAGTCTTGTGCATTAACCTACGATGCCCGCTTTATTAGGTATAAAGATATCGTATAGAAACTGACCGACACATCTGTCGAAAGGAGCCCAAACCATCCAGAAGCCCTGCATCCCGGCAGTATCAACTTATATCAAGCGGAATTTAATAGCCCTTAATAACCCCACAATGCATGTACTGGACTTCTCAATATGCGACACCTGCAGGATGACCCGTAGCTAATAAACAAGATAGACAGCTTTGATGTAGGTACCCGTGCGGAAGACATAGAAGTCTTTGTGCGCTGGGAACTTCGTAAGGCATTAAATATAATGCATCAACCGATAAACATCAAAAACTGTTTATATATTCCAGGCCTTCCCCAAGCACGTTTTGGCAATAGGGCTCAAAATAATGACATATCCGGCTTCTGTGTGTCTAAAATGATAGGATCCACTCAAATGTACTGCACATTCATTCGGAACGTACTGTCACAATATATCACACAGTCAACATGTACCAACTATTTCACGAGCAACCGACCAATTTTGCATTTTATTTAGCTCACACCAGAAGGAATACTCTAATGCATAAGTCTTGTGCCAAGAATGACCTTGCAGAAAATATGTGTTCATGGACAGCGAGTTTCATTGAAGCAAACTTTGGAAAATTCGATCAGTGCGGCCGTAACTAATGAGGCAGATGGTCGGTCATCTAGATTCGCCTGCCAATATGTTGGCTTACTGCTGCAATTTTTATCACAAATGGGGAGCAAGGTGGTTGGACCATGTTCAGCCCACAAGGCACTCACCCGATTGTAAAAACTGTGCTAGCAGTGGGCAGTTGTGCGAGCTATTTCTTGGTCATGGGTGCCGTACAATTTGAACAATGCAGGTGACGAACATTTCCACTTTCAATCTGGGGGTTTTAACGTATTTGGTGTCGGTGTGTTTCCAAACCTATGCAACTGCACGGCCATTGGATCGGTGCAGACATTCACGTCTCAACCAAACTTAGCCTAGCTTTATTAACCTTGTGCTGCATGAAACGACCAAAATGTGCGACCAGCGAAGAGATAACGCGTCTCCGAGTGTGTGGCGGTACAAGCAAACGTCATCGGTGCTGGAAGAGTTCCTCACCGGATGTGTATTCTCGAATGCAAAACCACCCACAAATTAGCTGCTGTCGCCCATGCCAAAGAGAGCATGGCAACTAACATCATCCTTGCTTACAACATAGAAGGCAAGAACACTCAGCACAACTGTGGAGAAAACAGCAAATTCTTCGAATTGATTGGCAAAACTTGCACTGTGTTTGTAAAACTTTCTGTTTGCATTCCAAAAGTTTGGACGGTTTTGAAAAAGTTCCAAGGTAGTTTTGAATGCATCATAAATAATGTGAAAGCGCTGCACTATATTCTCCTTTTAACTTACTGTTCTGATGCTTTTTGTATAGTATTTGCTGCGTTTTCCAATATAAGTGTGAAATCAAATCCCATCGCAAGTTCAATCTTTGGTTTTTTGTCGAAGTTAAAGCTATCGGTTGGGCCACCTCTCTGTTCGCTAATAACAACCCATTATGGCGTATTTCTACCAAAGCTTGTTGATCATCCAGAACTGATATCGCTTCTGTTGCATGGCAAGTGACATTTATCAATGGAATTTAGCGGCTGGCGCTCAGTACATCGCTATCCGAAATCACATGCAATACGTTTTGTATTGATAATTATTAACTATATGTGGAACATTGTAAATAAGCAGTCTCATTGGCAAACAGAATAAATTATTACAAAAGTAAAGTGGAAGGCTGTCGTTATCGTATGGCAAGATTAGCAAAAGTCCAGTTCACTTCGCTTGTAAAATCACTTTTAATTGCCTTCGGTTTGGACGTGTGCTTAAGTGTATGCATTCGCTCAGTTGGTGAAGTATGAAGGAAACCAAGTATTCAAGGTAACAATTATTTCAAATTCCATTGATTTACATTCGGTTAGGTGCCCTGAGATATAATGAACGCGTTTTGTTTATCTACTTAAGCAGTTCTAGTCTACAATTCGCGATTGAGCAAACTACGCAGGATTTTCAAAAAGACCAAGTGTCATCACACAAGGGCAAGAGATTATAAAGCCATGCGATGCGGTTGTAAAATCTTGTTTCACCACCAAGTTTGTTGCTTATATATAATGTGAATTAACATGAACGTGTCAGTAATTGGGCATTTAATTTTTTATTCACGTACGGTTATATAGTACCAAGCAATTATCGCAGTGTTGAGCTTACATGATGCGGGCATTCAAAAACAATGAAACATAATCATTTAAATATGGGAAGTTTCTCAACATTAGTTTAATCATGTTGGTTGTCTGATTAGTAGGTACACCGTTGTAGAGTGATGATATGGAAAATTATGACAGCATTTTAGAGCGATAGAAAAGGACTTGTCGTTGAAGACGAGTAGAAGAATTATGCAAGTAGCGTACTTTCATTAAGTTAAGTCGGGATACGCTGTATGTATCCGGCTCGGTGCATTTCCGGCATATAACACTATTGGCTGCTAATTAAATTGCACAATGTTTTCATACGGGTTAATGACGCATTATTTTAGAAGCAACGTTGTTTGGTCTGGTGGGTTGTGAAACACGTTAAGGAAAAACGCTGTTAGAAATGTTATTGTCAAAAGAATGCACTTCTAGTTCCTACAGTTGTCCTTCAATCCGCTTGGTTATGCAGCTTCAATAGGCGATGACAAATAACTCGGTTTATCTCTGGAACAGGACTGAGAAGGTGTTAAGTAGCAAATTGTACTTGACTGATTG
>CALYDF020002355.1:0-50340 GCA_944474145.2 Dicrocoelium dendriticum | reverse complement strand
GGCAGGTATTACATACAAATATCTGCAGTATAGCTGCGTTAAATAAGCGCTATTTTCAAAATAAAGCTAATAAACACTACATAGGTAGAAATTCGTCACAGTCTCAGTCAGCGCCCGGGCGCGTGGCGGCTGACTGACTGAGTCTAGATGTGAAGAATTTCTACCTATAACATTCAAATCCTCCTACTACACTTCTGTAAACACTACATACACAATGTGAGAACGTATTTTATAACAAAACGTTGACCAGCAATGAACTGTCAATGCACGAAATCTTCAGTGTAATCAGACATGGGAACCGAACGCTATTGAATGAATTATCTAACAATAAAACAATGCACCAATATTTTATTACAGATAAAAGCAATGCATAACGTCTCCCGTGGGATGGAAATTATTGCGAAAATTAAATTGCATGACAAAGTGAAAAGTGATTTGGTGGACTCACCATAGACTTATGTAGAATAGCGGAGAAATTTCGCGTGTTCAACTTATATAATCATAAACCTATCGGTTGGGAATTTGGCAAGACACCGTTCGATTATGTTTTGTAGCCCTTGGCTAACAAGTCATAAAATGAAATGTAAATAAGACAATGTATCTTTAAATCGTTTTGTAAATATCGCCAGGAACAAGGACCACATAATTAGGGAGAGCATATCAAGTTTGGCACACGCGGAGAGAAACAAAATATCTACGGTATTCATGCTGGCTATACTGTATTGTCAGTTTTAGAGGATGACCGCTTAGGTATGTGTTGTGGTTCAATTTCAGCAGCGGGTGACAAATGTGGTTTGCGTTCTTTTGAATCTGGTAAACTGTAATGAGATCCCACCGCAAAGCCGATATCGACCGCTGTATATGCCTAAATCTTAATGTTTAATCTGATAGGGCAGATGAAAGATTCCCCTGAAGTACTTGCTTGCCCTTTTTGTAGATGTTCGACAGCAACAAGATCCTTTTTCTGCTACGGCTGCCACGCCCGGATAAAATATTACACGTGCGGTCGCACAAAGATATTAAACATTTGGGTAAAGATCGGGAGTTCAAATCGACCGGAGGCTCTACGAAGCAGGCCGAAGTGTGGATTGACGGTTCCCTTCGCCTTCTCTGCTTGTTATGAAAACCCGAGATCTTCCTGTACCAATACACCTAGGTTAGGCTTCTGGGAGGTCTTCTGCAAGGTCTGGTCTCCAAGGTTATAAACGCTCCCCAGCTAGTGACGCAGATGAATCACCTTAGACTTAACTATGTTCAACTGAAGAAGCTTCCTGCTTGATCATTCATAAATGCAATATAGGTCATGTTAGAATACATAGTGATTTTTATTGTTGCTAATCGCCCGCCATATTTTGACGTCATCGGAGAAAAGCAGAAAAGTTATCACGATGAAATGGATTGAGTATGAAATGTGATACAATATAGCAAGCCAAGATTTTTTAGGCGCTGTTTGAATTCTGCAATGTAATGGCGTGAGGAATCAATAGCCTTTTCGGTACTTCTGGCAGCACCGAAGTGTAAGTTATTTGCCAACATTTTTAGCTCGACTTTTAGGCACTGCTGTCATTCCGGCTGATATCAAAATATCAGAGAAGGTAATACACTTTAGTACTGGTACATGAACTCTGTCGAATAAGTTGTTAAAATGTATGCGCATTCCTTCAGAGCGACTGATGTCAGAGCTTCCCGTCCACTAAGCTTTTTTGCTATTGTCAACAACCGTGGAAGCAACTAAAGTAGGAGGCCCAATATTGATGAACAAAGGCAGGGTGTGTGAGAAACTGAGCAACGTAACTCAGCATTGAGTTGATCTAAATCCTCGGCGATATCTGTTCTGTGGTTGTCTAAAAAGCTTTGAACGTACAGCGAGTTGGACTTTTTATCTCAGCTTTTATACCTATGGCGAAAGTTTAACATGAACAGTCAGCTTGTGTTTATAATCCTGTCCAATTTTCTCCTTCGTTGCCTATGCAATAGCGATGACATTCTGTTCTTTCGCAAATGAATGGTCGCAATAGGGTAACAAATAACAAAACAGAAGTTTAAACAGGCTGTGAGGTAACTGCATTTAGCTGACAATCATTATTCGTGAAAATTAAAGTTTATTTGAAGACAGTGTTGCTTTGAGTTTGTCCATGTGATTTACTGTGCTGTTGCACCGTTTAAGAATTCTGGATGCCTTTTTCAGTACAACAAATTTGATCTTGCCATATAACTTGGGATGGCGCTTTAGTATGAAATGTTTTGAATTACCAAAAGGTGCACGATTTTGCGCAGAAAATCTTCGTTTGTTAGTAAAACGCAAATTTGGATGCGCTTCTAATCTGGTGGCAAGTTTCGCCAAATTGTATAAACCCGTGGTGTTACTGAAAGTTATGTTACCGATTGAAGTCGTTCTCGAGACCACAGATGAAACATTCTAACTTTGACTGAAACTATATTGTAAGGAAAAATACAAAACTTTGAAGCTCGAACAGCCACGTGTCCGGAATTGCATACGCGTTTTCAACTAGGAAAGCTAAAATAACCGTTCGGAAACCTTGGTTGACAACTCAGTAGGTGACAGCAAGCTGACTTCTTTTGGTACTCCTATAGCTTTGGTAAAAGCTTATGCCACTCTTCAGTACTGTAATTTTTGACACCACCAGTACGTGTTTAGCTTTCTCCTGGGCATGCGGATCCAATGTGCTGGTAAACATTGAAATAAACGACTTTATCATCAATGTCAGAATGTAAGCACGTTTTCTGCAACATCACTGCAACTGTAGTTATGTTTCCTCTTCACTGCAAACTGTTTGCTAGATCACCGATTTTCCAGAGAAGTGCTCTTATATTAATGGACAACATCAGTGAAATTTCCGACTTGCTAACGGACCAACAATTGCGTCTCGCTTATAAGCCTGCACGATACATAAATTTTCCTAAACCATTCTTAATAATACTTTTGAAACCTTTTTCTCGACTTGTGCCCAACTCAACAGGAGGCAGTTTTCGCACATTTGCTCAATAGTGAGCCAAATTCTTAACCGAGTAGAATATCAATGGAATCTATGGAATGTATTCACTTGAAGTAGGGGTATAAAACATTCCTGCAAACACAGAGGATCATTAATAATGCAGCTAATTCATCATCGCCCACTCCTAATCATCAGGCTTATGCAACCTGGAAAAGCACCAGACGCCGACGTTTCGACCTTCTGTGTCTCATCAGTGGTGCGCCTCAAAGCGGAACCCTGCCGGATTCCGCCCACATGACTTCAGGATGCCAGCAGCTAGTGCCACTTCGCCATGGGTGACAGCCGTAGACCTGCGCAATTGGTAGTTGACTATGATATAGCCCGGCTCATTTTCCACTGCTAGGAGGCGCACCACTGACGAGGCCTAGAAGGTCGAAACGCCGGCGTCTGGTGTTTTCCATATTGCCTAAGCCTGCTGATTGGGAGTGGGCGATGATGAATTAGCTGCATTATACCAAAAATCCTCACTACTCATTATTACTATGATCCTTAATGTGTGGTAAAGTAATACAATAATCATTTGAATGTCACACCGGTATCTTCGAGTGCTGCAGCAGCAAGCTTTTTGCCAGAAGCGGTCTGTCGCTTGTCCGCTTTTCGACGTTTTCTCAAGTTGATACAATAAACCGAGTTCTATTTAAAAAGATGTGCTTTTCAACCTAATGTGTTAGCATGTGCAAGTTGTAGCCCCTATGAATACTTCTCACGCCAACGGATGACGAGCAATATTTTCTTTGTATTTAACTAGGCTAAACTGAAGGGTATACTACTAGATCATCCGACCAAATATGAAAGTAACATGGGAGATATCATACTGTCATTACCGTTGTACGCTGATCTTATACGAACCTCATAAACCGGAAACAGTTAGTTCAATGATATGACGTCTGGAACTTCGTGCACGGATACGTTGATTACTCGCGAGCTTAACAATGCATTTTATGGAACGCCATATACCAACTTAACAAAAAATGAATGTAAGAAAATGTGGTTGCAGCCCCGTTGGTGAAAGGTGCTGTAGATTCTTCTTAAAAAATTTAAAGAGGGAGCCCCCTTCAGCCTTTTTCTTAATAGAGAGAAGACAGAGGTTGCGATTTGTCAACATTTCGATGTTTCTCTTAAGTCGCAAACACAGTACGAGCATAAACACACAAAGGAGTATATACAAACAAAATAAGCGACACCAATCAAAATGCCACAGTCAAGACCATGCAACCTAATTGATTGCCTCATGAGTTATTGTGCACAAAGCACAGGTTGATGGGCCTTAATTCATAACTCCCCACTAATTGCCAGCATTCTCGGGTTTTGGTTACGTAGTAACACTTTGAACGTTATCTCGGGGTTCACATGATGACGGGTTTTCACGAGGTGCTAGGTGATAGGCGATGACAGGCTCCGCTTAATTCTCAGATTCGTCCCATTTTGTAGCGTAATCACTCAGCCACCCTCTGAGTCAACGGACAGTTTGTTCTGCCTATGTACATGGCACCGCAAACGCGGGTGAATTGGTAAACAACGTGAGAGGCCGAGCTACCCCACGGGGTGTTCTGACGGTTATGAAGAACAAGTCCTCACGTGGTATGCCAGAGTCGCAACTGGGCTGTCGTGTAGGTTCGCTTTAGAACGGACTGGAGCCTGCGTCACATAACATTTGCCACATGGTCCCCTTTGAACAGCAAGAACAAATAAAGATCCTTTTTCTCAGCCGTCAGCACCGGTGTTTTCACGCTGGGTGGTGTATTTAAATAAACTTCTCAGGCTACCCATTAGGAATTTGTGTCTGTCGTAGAAACTCTTCTTCGGCTTGTAAGGTTTCAGGTCTGAGAATACGTCTAGACTGTAATTACAGGCCTAAAAGAACTGGGTGTTCCGGCATATGGATCTGATTTATTCGATGTAAATACCAGTTGCTGCATGACGGTGAGCGGCTGAATTGTATCTATCTGACAGATGTATTCATGGGTAAACTATGTCATTTATCAGATGTATAGAGCGTTCAGATAAAAGTTTGTTTAACGTCTTGTCAACAGGTACCCAAGACAATGCTGTTTGTTCAGCACTTGCATACAGCTGTAAAGTGGAATGGACCAACATCACTAATTCCATAGAAAGGTCATTGTCTAATTCGACGTAATTACTGGTGGGTTTCATCTTAAAATACAAAAATGCAAGATGCAATAATCGCACGTATAAATTTCTATCCGTGATAAAAAAATTAAAGCATGTGTTAGAGCACACAAATCGGACATACGATTTTGGAAGGCATTCGTACTTACCGATTTGTTTCCTTCCGCCATCGGTGTTACTGACCTTAATTTAACAACATCATGCCGCTAATTTCATTGGCCGCTGGATGAAGACCAATCCACCAGGTCTTCCAACTCTCGTTGAGGTGATGTGGAATTCTGGTTAGTGAGGACATAGATTCCAGCACAATATCAGCAGCATATTTACGCCCTATAAACGTGGTTTCTATAGGGAGAGGTTCAGCATACATGGAAAGTAGAATGGTGGTAGGATTCATCCCTGTAGAACACCACAGTCGGCACGGAGGACGGAGGATGTTTTTGCCGTTTAACGTGTTGAAGTGAGTACGACCTGAAAAGTAAGCACGTAACAGAGTTACACACACATGCGTGAACGCCATTTTCCATTAGCACGTTTAGCAACCTTATTCTATCCTGACTTCCAAAGGCATTCGAATAATCCAGAAAGAAGACGTACAGATTGACATTTTTGATCTAATGCAGAGACTATAGAATAAACAAGATGTGCCCCTGCATCCAAAGTGGAACTCTGGGGTCGATGCGCCAACTGGTAGAGATCGTCTATATTTGCAGCTGAACAAATTCGAGGAATTAACAGTCTTTCGAAAATGTTTAGGGACCCAGATATACATGCAATTGGGCGACACTTTTGAGAACCAATGTTACTGGATTTATTTTGGCCATTTTCCCAATGTCCAGGATCACAGCCGTAGTGAGGCATTTGTTATAGAGCTCTGTTAAAGACACTGTAAGAGAATCAGTACATTCCTTCAAAACTAATGGTGAGAGCATCCGGACCAAAAGTTTTGTTTGCCCTTAATCTTTCGGTTCCTTGTGGACGTTGCTTTGGTTAAAGGGTGCGGCTGAACTTGAGACAGTGAAGAATGACAAGGAAGATAAGCTTAGTGAGGTGGAACTAAACTCGGTATTCAGTTTACCTACATCCACTTCACCGCTCCGGTTGCAAACGCTCTTACCACAGAACTGCCTCATAAGCCTCCATAGATCGCGATAGTTATGTTGCCTAGAACTGCTATGACGTATAATTGGTTTGGTATTGTTATCGCGAATTTAATTGTTGTGTTTAGGCTTTTGACACAGGTAGCATTCTTGCACTTGTAGGCTTCTTCTTTCATCCTTCGGAGTCACTTTAGTAGTGGTGATGAAAATCTATCTGCTCTTACATAGTTCGTTTCAACAGGGCGATACATGTCGAGGCAATGTGTGATGTCAGATGCTCACATTCGAGTGACAGGTTCTCGTCGTTGAAGACCGGAAAAGCACTTAAAGTAAGCGTTGTCTGGAGCTTCGTGATAATTTCGAAGGAGCAGTTTCGCCGTTTGACAATCTTTTAAGGACTTCTCGTCAGCGATAAAAAGTTAGACCTACGGTACATGGCTGGACACAGTTTTATAATACAATGGTCTGAGCTGGTTAAACTAGCCCGGCTGTGTATGGCAAACAACTGTCGTTTATTTTTGAATATAGCGTCAAACTGGACATCTTGTCTGGTCGAAACAGTCACTAGGTCAATTAAGCCAAGTGTCTTCATAAAGGTTGTATCTTTCCTATTGAATCCGCCAGCAACGATGCAGATAGGACAATCAAATTTAAGCAGTATCGTTGAAGCAAGTTGGTCCTCAAAGAACTTTAACTCCAATGCAGATATATCAGGAGCAATGTATACGTTTCCGGCGATGGCTGATCGACGGCCACTTAAATATTTCGGTTCGTATTCAACGAAATGACAGCTTCTAGAAAGCGTTAAGTACGGGAATATTATGAATGCTGAGTTGCACCAACATTGCTTGACAAAGGTTATTAGTACTGAACCGATATTGCCGAGTTGCAGGCTTATCCTAAGTGAGAATCACGCTCGTCTCTAAGTGAAGCATTAGTGCTTCAGGAACACTGGACCCATTGATCTAGGAGATCATTCTAAAGAAAGATAGTGGGTTAAGATTCGGTGGTTATGCACGGCTGCAAATTTGTTATATTGTGATGAAGATCCTGTGCTCCCACATTGTGTGTACCTGAGTCTTTTTGATAACTCGTTGTAATCTGCTTGGTAACTGTTTAGGTAGGGTCACTACAACTGTTTTCTACGCCATTGGGCGAATGTGGTTTGCACCAGGCGAGCTGTACTCGCGCAAGGACATCAAAAGCCCGAGATCACCTATGCTAGTAAACGCTATGTGGTAAAGCCCACATGGGGGACGATCTGCGTAGGTAGTAAGTAAGGATGTTTGTACACTTCGAAAGGTATTGCTACATTGCTGCCCAAGAATCGTGACCGAACCTGGTGCGGTTTGCGCTAAAACCTGTGCCATTTGCAGAGCGGGAAATCCGCATTTAACTAAACGATGTTATTTATTGAACAATGGATAATGATTTATCACGGGTAAAAAAGCATGTGCTTGACAAGTCCCGTGGGATTTTTGGACTAGAAATAAAAACTTTAAGAATCATCGAATAAGTAAATCGTTATTTCAAGCGTTCACAGAGTTAAATGCTCTAGCGCGTAACGATAGTTTTAAGGTGGTATGGGTTGCGCACACAAAGAGTGCAGCGAGCAGTTATGGTTCAGCAAGTGCGTGAAAAATAAAAGAAGACAGTGGGACGCTAACTCATTTGTTTCTTCATTGGACAGATGTGGCGTATTAATGCAGTTTAGTTACATCCAAGCTAATCACAAGAGAACTTTTGTAAGAATCCTCACTGCCACGTGGCAGAGAGGGCCGTTAAATACATGGTTAGGTTTGCATTGTTTCGTCCCTCAAGTGGAAAGAACTATATCAAGTAATGCAAGTTTGAAAGCGTTTCATTATGGTGATTTGTTAAGTGTTAATTTAGGGGCAAGGTTAATGTGAGTCGGATGGGCATTACAGGCACAGGACACACGGATGGAGAAAACGTGGCGTCGAAAATCCAGTCGACTGTAGTGCGTAGCCAGTTTGAGCTGATGGCCTCTCAGGTTGGTATTTTGGCTCAGGTGAAACAGATTGCTACATGGGTGAGTTGGGTTCGTCAGTATTAAGTAAATCATGTTTAAGTCTCCTCGCTGACGTCGATATTCACTACTGTACAATCTCAGAGACTAAAGTCTGTGTTGGTAGGAGAGATGACACAATCCTCTAACGAGTTTGGTCACTCTACGTTGTGCAGCATCCAGTCCATGGACGTCGCGCTTGTGCATGCGACGCCAGGCCTGGATCTCATATTCCACGTGGGGCCCCAGGTTGACATGCAACCTTTGCGGAAAGATTGGTAACTCAAAATTGCCGGAAGCCCTTGTTGTTGTCGGGCTCTTTTTGATGCCTTTTCAGCCTGTCTCGAGCAAATGTTCGTCCTGCACGACCACCACAACGTCGTTTTCATTGGGAAGCACTTGGTAACTGCTCGTCTCCAAGTCGATATTCATAGATAAGCTAATGACGTATGTTTACGACTTTGCACTTGGTCACGATGAACTGGAACCGGTGGTAGGATGACCACGCATAAGCCCATTCGAGCTCGTTCTGCAATGCCATGTGATCTTCTGCTGTCCTGTTGTCATGCCAAATTTTGACATCATCTGCAAAAAGTAAGAAATTGGACTCTGTACACTGGTAAGGTGGTTAAGGAACGTGAGGAATAAACGTGGTGGCAGTACCGAACCCTGAGGCACGTCACACTTGACCTCGTTTGGTTCCGAATTAGGGCTGCATACTCTCACATTCAGCTCGGGTTGAGCGAGAAAGTTGCCGATCCAACCGAGTATTACGTCACCGATTCCATAGCTTCGAAGCTGGTGAAGGAAAATGCGGTGGTCCAAACGATTGTAGGCTTACGAGAAGTCCAGATAGACAAAGTTGACACCTACTCTGTTATCGGCTGGCTCTGTCCAGCGTGCTCGGGTTAGCAGCATTTTTGTCGAGCAGGAGCGATTTCGCCGGAATCCGTGTTGATGTGGCACTAGGATATTGTTGCTCTCAAGACATCCCATGAGCGCCTCTGCAATTATAAGTTCCATTACTTCGGATACAACTGCGTGGAGGCTGATTTTACGGCAGTTCGAGGGCTCCGAAGGTGTACCACGTTTGTAAATAGAAGTGACTAGTCGATTTTTCCACATCTTCGGAACCTGCATTTCGTCGAGATAACGTTGAAAAAATTGAGCTAATGCTTCGGAAAGGTACATGGCCGCCGTCTTCAAGGCCTTCGGTTTGAAGTAGTCTACGTTAGCTGAGCTGTGCACGCGCAATGGCATTAGCGTTTTCATCACATTGGCTGCCGTGAACCATACGTGGTTTAACCCTGGCAGAGATGGAAGCTATGTGAAAGCGGACGAAATGCTAATTAACTCCTAAAAGTATGGATGAAGTATTGGCGAAGCACGTTGGCTGCATCTTGTGCGGTTTGCGCAAGACCGTTTGCTGCACATAAAACCGGGATCCCGCGCTGCAATCTGCGGAGCTTGCTGACGTGTCTATACAGCAACTTGGGATGTGTACTGGATTTCGCCGCTAACCTTTGCGGATCAACTCGATTCAGTTAAATAAGCACCCCAGGTCAGGTTACTTGGACCGACTTTGTAAGCGCGCCAGGCTGTCGTTTTTAGGCCACGCTTTTTCTAGTAGGGCTCTTCAGGAACGAATTCACTTGCTTCAGACGAAGCACCAAGCTTGCTGACCCATTTGCAACTAGTGCAGTGAATTGAGTGACAGAAAGCACCCAAGTGACATCGAGCAACTTCAATGCCAGGAAGGAACAGTGGGTTTCTTAAAGGAAGTTGGAGGGCGTACAGTAATGTGTAACGACAGACATTTTCACCTTGTTCTCACCGATATACTCCGAGTGACGGATGTAACGAAAGAGCAACATCGCATGATCTCTACGGCCAAGCGGAGCATTTATGGACATGGTGTTGACCATTAGTTCCTCATTGGCGAGCACAACGCCCCAAACAAAATGTTTCTCACTCCTTGTGAATCGCTTGAGAGAGGTGACATGATTATACAGAGGTACGATGGCGATCAGCTCCTGCAAATCCGCCTTGTATTGTTCCCTGTGCCATGTTGGAACTTCGACTGTGTGCATGGTGAATTCCCCCACCCGAAGGACGTGATTGTATGGCCTTGGCAGGACTCGTCTCATCGCAGAACTAGGCAGACCCATTTCCAAGGTGGATATTTGGAGGGCGGTAAACTATTGCTAGTAAACACACATCCCCTCGTCTTAGATGCATATGACGCCAAAGAGAATCGACGACTTACGTTTCTGGGTAAACAATGACGTCAACATGCATCTCAGGTCGTTAATACAGTAGCACGTCTCCTCGTCTGCTAGGTCGATCGTTTCGTGTGGAAGTCTTGCCGGGTAGTGCAATCTCAGCATCCGTGATCTCCGTGTTCAGCCATGTTTCGGCGACCATAACAAGGTCCCACGGCTTAGAGACATGACGAAATCGAACTTCGGTTAGCTTGCTGAGAAAATCGTATGTATTGATATACAAACAGGTGAGAGCATCGGTGGTTAGAAGCCTGTTTGTGAATACTGGTTTCCGGTGAGGGTCTATGCCGACCCTTGTGAGGTCGACTGCCGGTCGTTTTTTGTAAGACCGATGATGATGTTTAGAGCCCCCAGTGCCAACAATAGGGTGACCATCCTGTCCTGATTCAACTGCTGGCGCTGTTTCCGTTTTGAGCTACACGGGGACAAAATTGTATTGGTAAGTTGCTTGCCCATTGTTACACTGTGTATCTGTGGCCTGCTGCCTATTGTCTTTATACATATTTCGGGTGGCAGGATTTTGTGCTTTTTTGACACATGATGATCACATGTTCTGCCACCCGTTCGGAGTGCAGTGATACTTTCATCAATCGGGGACCACAACATTTATAGTCGTTTGATAGCGGGCACCTTGACGTCGAATTAGCAACAAAAGTTGCAAGTGAAACTACTTCAGAAATACATCATTCACCCGAGTTATGCGCTTTGAACTCTAGCTCGCTCAGTGACTGGAGCTCGGGGACACCGTGAATAAGGATAGGTTTTGCGTCTGGTTGATTACAGGAGTCATCCGGATTTTGTTTGCCTTTCCGTCGTTAGCTCCAAGGATTTCTGGAGATCGCAAATTGCGTCTAGAACAAAATTTTATCACCAGATGTTGTTAGTAATTCATTTTGTCCTCCAGGACGAATCCCACGCAGTGGATATCTTGCGTTGTATGGATGTTGGAGACGTTATGTGAGCTATGTATGCTTTGCCCCTTAGTGCCATACATTTCCAGGTCCTGTTCCATAAAACGACGTCATCTTACCCACCGGTAAATTTTTGAGTTTGATCTGCTCAGCACTAGCCTGTTTATTCAGTTGACAGAGTCCTCCAAGACCAATTTAGGGGGCAATTCGGTTAAAACCATGGAGTTTCATCAGTGACATCGGACATGTTATCATAGGGGTTACGACGCGAAATTTTTCGGTACCATGATTAAGGTATTCTGGGTAGCACAAGTAGCAGAACATTAGTGTCGCGCTGCCCAAAGGTAGGCGCACTGTTACGACGTGGTTCATGAAATTCGCAACGGTAAACTCAAGGTACAAGGTGTGCAGTGTTGTAATGCTTTTTCGTTGCCATTTGAGACTGCAACTGTCTGAATGCTCAATCACGCGCTTAAACAACCGAAAGCAAACAAAATACTAGAACCCAGTAGATAGTGAGTATAGCTACAGAAAAAGCCAACCTTATTTATTGGTAACAGAAGCATGATAATTTAGGCGGTCAAGGTCGCTCGCTATTCCCCGTCCGATTTCCAGCCAGTGTGAGTGAGTTTCGCTCTACGGTTTCATCATATAAACGGAATTGTTCGATTCCCTTGATGCTGGCAGGCATGTGGCTGGCCGATCACTTCTCGCTGAATTCCCAAATGCAGAAATGTATACGTCTCTATTATTTCACTCTTCAATTTGATTGCTCCAAACTATTTTCTGCACTTTGGCATAATCGTAACTTTTTATCCTCGGGTTCAGTTGCAGCCATCGCGGCTGCCTTCCTTTTCGACTTGGCTTGTATGACAGGTTCTACGGCGCCCGAGCTGCCGGCTCTGCATCGCTTTTGTATCAGTACTGTTTTCCAAACCAAATTTATCCAGTAGACTGTACCACGCTAGTGCTATTGGTTCTTGAGACGTTTGACTGTTTCCACACCACGGTCGTAGATGATTGACATGTCGGGTCCACTTGTCCTTTCCGACCAGTATCTCATAAATAACCTTCCCCCTCTTCCAAATAACGGTTGCGCTAGACCATTTTCCCCGGGTCTGGAAGTTTCATGTGTACACCAAGTCGCCGATGTTGATTAGCCTGATGCTCTCTCGTTTGTCTGTTGCGGTTTCAAACATTTCCGTTGATCAGGCTATCAAATGTGGTTTTAAGATTTTGTCCAAATAGACTTTCGGCAGGAGATTTGCCCTCCGGTGTGTTTGCATTCGGAGTGTTTCGATACATCCTCACAAACGGCTGCACCGCATTTCGTGCACCCCTCGTTCGTTCCTCTCTGAAAAGAGCAGGTTTAAAAGTATCCGCAAACCGTTCGTACTGCCTATTCGATTGTGGATGGTACGGCTGGGAAAATTTGTGCTGGATCCTGTTTTGCTTTCAAAATTCCAGGAACAGCGTTGAGGTGAACTGGGCACCGTTGTCCTTAACCAGCATCTCCGAAGTGCCAACGTACTGGAGCAGTTTGTTCTGCTGCTTTCTAGTGTGCTGAACAGTGGGATATTACATCCTCATCATGTCGTACCATTTTGTGTAGGAAGCAACAAAAATCCAGTAAGATTGACCGTTGAGTGGTACTGCACAATCCAAGGGGACTCGCTGCCAGGGCTTCTCCGACTCGGGCCAAGGTGGCCAAGAAAATTTTAGAGGTACATTTGCCGCTTGTTGACAAAATGCACAATCTTGGAAAAACTGTTCGTGTTCTGAGTCCATTTGTGGTCACCACACAACTTCCTGCCAGTGCCTTCATTCGGCGTGTTCCCCGATGTCCTGAACGAAACTACTGTAGTATTCGCTTTCGCAATTTCCTTGGTACGACAGCTCGGTCACAATGACCGAACGAGATCCGCCTCGAATAAAAAAATTTGGAACTCAGTAGTACTTCTGACATTAGGCTAACTAGACTACACAAAGCCTATTAGTTTCAGCAAGATCTCCTCTTTAGCCGTCTCTGCATGAATCGTGTCCGAAGTTACTGGCAACTCCCTTACACTTTCAACAAGGGTCCGCTGAACTTCCAACTGTCATGTGACGGATGCGATCGCGCAGTCATCGTTTTCCTTTGAGTGGGAAATCTTGAGGTGAGATAGAGCGGCAGCTTGTCCGAGTTGTTGTGTAGATCGCTATTGTATAGTGGTATCGTAAGTCAGCAGTACGGTTGACCTCCTCTGTAACCGACTTGCATGCAAATGGGAAGGACATTTGTGTTCCAAATATCAAAACTATAGGTTTTTGGTCGGTGATCCGTTTGTAAAATCTACCAGTTGGCATCTTGTGAAACCCGTTCACTGCGAAAACCATCGTAAGCGTTTCCATCTCAATCTGGCTGTAATTTTTCCCGTAACTGTTAGCGACCGGGTTGCGTGCGCAATGGCATTCTCTTCTTCTCCTAGAAACACGTGGGAAATGACCGCAATTACCCTATAATTGTAGGCTTCCGAAGCAATGACCTTCAATTTTGGGTTGAAGTTGGTCAAGAGTAAACCAGAACTAAGCGCTACCTTAACTGTATCAAAGGATTGTCGGCAGTCATTTGTCCAACGCCATTCTTTCCCTTTTATCAGCAATCCCTTCAGAGAACCTCTTATCTGATATAGACTTGGCAGTAAGGTATTATAATGACCTGTAAGACCGATAAATGAACAAAGTTCGGCAACATCTCTTGATGGTGGCTTTTGCTTGACGGCATCTATATTAGCGGGATCCGGAAGCCGGCCATGTCTGTCAATGATGAACAAGAGGAACTTGACGCTCTCTATCAGGAAATTGCATTTTCCTAGTCGTAACTGGAAGTCAGCTTCTTTTAGACGTGAGAGCACTTTCTCTAACGTGGCCAGCAAACTTTGTGGGTCAGTACCCATAATCAATGCGTCAGCCAGGTATACTGCGACCCCAGGGATATCGTTCAGTAGCGTAGCCATGCTTTGTTGAAAAATGGCAGGGGCGGTTTTCAAACCGAATGGCTACAGATTGTACTGGAAATGTCCGAGATGTGTGTTGACCGTCAGTAGTGTTTTGCAGTTCTCGGCTACCAGAACTAGTAGATTGGCAGCCCTGGCAGAAACACCACCTCATTGCGCTTGGTACTGTGCAATGCAGGGCCACAAAGAATGCCACAGGATTGTTCTGCCTTCACTTTCCACCCATGATGAGAATCCTAAAAATATGCGGCGGACGTCATCGGCCTCTACAGTGCGGTCCCATAATAGCGTATCAGATCCTAAAATACACCAACCCTACATGCCACCATCTTACGAAATTCAGTCAGAACACATCACTATGAGGTCATCATATTAAGTGGTCACGCAGTACAGCCGACTAAAATGTCGATGAACCACTTTTCCATCCGACTGTCACAGCCGAGCCACGCCCCTCCAGCGCATGCAATTATCATTCAAACGCAATCCCTATTCAACAATTGTCTTGAAAATACACTGACACATGTGCACGATATGAGATAGCCCGGAACCGCTGCCATTAAAGCAGATAAACCGTGGACGGTGTCGTAAACCGCCTAAATTTCAGACAAGAATACTCGAAAATGTGCTATCCAAAACCCCTGGTTAAGACATGTATATCACGCGTTCTTATACGGACATCGTTTTCTAACCACTGCTCGAAACCTGTCGGAATGACAACGGTTTTATGTCACATTTGTGCATTCATATGCATATTCCGGGACGGAACGGTCTGCCAGTACTTCAAAAGTGAGAGTGTACATGTGGATATGCACCTATAAGTGAATCAAATAGGTTTGTGCGTTCATCGCATCAGCCATGAGAAATACTATCTAGCGTACCATCGAGTGATGTGTGCATTCAACTCCATTCTCCTAACGTTATCAATATCACAGCGTTGTGATGTTATAAACTTATTGATAGAGGGAGCTGATGGCGTTTTGCGCAGAAGTGTTCAGCCTCTCCACATGTATGCGGCAGTATTCTTTTTGTTTGGGTATCCGCAACATTTCGTTACTCCTCTTTTTAGGACAGCTGTTATCATTATATATAAATATTAACATCAGCAACTGATAGAAAGTACTCATTAGCATTTATCCGTTATCAAAATTAACGTGGAAAAAGCAGAAATGTTGATATTGCAAGACAGCGTGATCTGCAGCTCCATGCAAGTATTTTCTTGTCATTCTGTACCTGAAGTCCCCACCAGTTCGCAAGATTTCTCCCACAGCCATTTGCAGTCTTCATTGTTGAGCGCTGTTGAAGAAGGCGTCTTCAATATGCAGTTGGAATAGTAACCGCCAGGTACCAAGTTACTGGATAACACGGTGTACAGCGTTGTCTGCGCTCCTTGCCATCTTTTGGTTAGCATCGGTCTTGAAATTTTCATCCAAACCGCCTAGGAATGGTTAGTCAAAGTTTAATCAAAGGTTAGCGCATACAACATTATCCATTAAATGTTGTATGACTCACTAGATGATCGGATGAGAAACAAAATTACAATGTTCAAATTAATAAAAATGGTATTTTGCTTGAATCCACCAGATGCCGACCTATTTCCGCTGTTACTGGTTCCTCCAGAATGTCCCTGCGAAATTACATCATGTGTGCATGACCGACCTCAACGCGACGTTACATCCATATTAGTGGATCAGTAATACTGCAAATTTAACGTGTTTAGTCGGGTTACTCTAAGGTCTCCAGTTTTTGTAACAGCTTCCATGAAATTTTAATGTTAATAATATGTCTGTAGAAAGGCCATGGTTGCAAGAGAAGGAATGATCAAACAACTTCTCGCTTGCTGTGACTGATCTGTTCAAGAAGTCGCTGACCAAACTTCCGTCGCTGAATAGGTGGTGTTGCTCAGTCGTAGGGCCTATTCTGAGAGTCGGTTACAATGGGAAAGTAGACATTTGTATGATAATTTGTTTCACACTTATTTTAACCATTGTTGCTAAGTTGGTTATGAGGAAGGGTTTGTCACAGCTGCTTTTGTCAAAAAGACCGACTTATGCCCACACAGCATGTTTCATTCCAGGTCGTTCATGCATCACCTACCTCTCTGTGACTTGTCAAGTCTGGTTGCAAGTAGTGAATCAGAGGAAGTCTGTCGACGTACTCTACAGCAATTTCAGCAAAGCACTCGACAGTTGGAACTATCTACTCCTTCACAACCTGTGACCATGCGGTGTTGTCGGCTTACTACACCAGTTGATCCGCGAGTTTCTCGTTGTCCGAACGCGAAGGGTACAAGTCGACAGCTATCTGACCGCCTGGTATCCTTCGTCCAGCGGCGTACCAGAAGGCATGGTGCTAGGGCCTACGTTGTTTCTCTTTTATAACAAAGACCTACCTGGGCCGCTTTGTTCGCTGCGTGACCTGTTTGTGGATCACCTGAAGATGTTGGGGTTTATATGCGGGACCTCAGCTGCCTTTTCTTGTGATCTTCATAAGTCCGCCTCCAGGTCAACCCAATCAAGTCTGAATTCATGAGCCTCGGAAAGCGTAGTGTCGAGCAAACCTACACCCTAAACGACCCACTGCTACGTATAACAGCTTCTGTGAAAGACCTCAACGTACTCTCACGATGAGATTTGTAGTCCGTGAACAACAAATGGGCTACACAGAAAAAGAGTCCGCATGCTGTGAGCTATTACAGGCACATTTTGTATCAATCTGAAGGATTCGTCACTAGCCTCTTATTCTCCACCATTAAGGGCAATGCTAGGGAGAGACTCAGCTGCTTAATTCCCTATCACTGGAGGCAAGGCTCAGCGGACCGGACAGATCTAACATGTCAGCAACAGGCTCATACTCAATTTACTGGGCTTACTGTACGAGGACAGGGGCGAGAGGCTGGGAGTGTACACCCTAGTCTAACGTTGGATGTGAGAAGAATTAAACTTGACTTAAAGTATTCTGAGTTTAGGTTAGTCTCCATGCTGAGGCCACTGCTTCACTTGCAAGTACTTTAAGGCACATGCGGACACCATTACGAGCTTGTGGTTCCACATTTGAAGCGAATTCCCCATCTCCCGTGTTTGGAAAGGCGATCACCCAGTTTCTGGAACAGTTTTCCATAGCACATCGTGGAAGCAAAATCAGTGCAGCAATTCAAACGATTTTTGATGGGTAATTCCTTACTGTTAGGTTTCGAGAACCATTATCCACTGATACAGCACAATTATGAATACCAATTTACTGTGCGTTGTGCGCTTGTTTACGAAATCAAGTGAGAACGTGAAATGCGACCACTGTGTTGACAGAAGATAGGCCAGTTTTTTGCCGTTTTAGTAACTCAGCAACATCTGTTGGCTCTACATCGATGAGACATTTGCTCTTCTGAAACTGGGTAGGAAGGAGAGGCTTTTAAATCAGTGTTTCTCAACCTCGGGTTAATCAACCCCAAAAGGGTATAGTGGCATGTTAAGTGGGGGAATATAAATAGGAGGATTATATCAACAATCCGTTGCCAAACAAAATTGTTAACCAAATCCTCCGTAGTAAATATGTAACTGGCTACGCAAGCACTATTGATTAGCCATCCGAGACAACTCATTAGTGAGTCTTCAGCGAATAAGACAATTTTCTCTACTTAATTCTATTACTTAAAATACAAATACAAGCATGCATAGCAACGCATCTAAACGTCGCTTCTATTGGCTCACACGTCGATCGTTGTTCTTTCGAGTTAGGCAGTCGAGCGCCGGCTCGAATTACAGTTGCATGAACATCAAGGTAGGAGCATAGGCCAGCCTACCAGGAAAAGTAACGAACGAATGTTTACAAGGTCGAAGGGACAAAACGGTCGATCAGTGTCCAGTACGTATGGACACAGAGCGATGGTGAAATCCTGTAAACCAGAACGAACTCGGAAGGGATAGTTGAAACAAAGGGGAAGCCATTTTCATCTGTTTATGTTTGAGAAGGGATCACACACCAAAGCATGGAGGCGAATGAACTTGGAGCACTACTTATGATGTGCATTAGCCGATACCCCACTTAAGATAGCAGAAATCGTTAGAAGTAAGTAATATCAATCGTATCATTAAGATACATTGCCAATTAATTACCTAACAGTTGTTCAAACATGGGTATGTTCTTCATTTTTATGATAAAGGGTAGATAAAAGAATAATATTTGTTTTCCTTAATTGATAGCAAACCATTTGCTAGTACATAGTGAAGTAGCTTTACAGACTGAAAATTTTAGGGGATAATATTGTTTATAGAGAACTCGCTTTGCGATTAACAGCCTAAAAACCGTTGAGAAGCACAGTCCTATATAGTGCGATAATACATATCTTTTGCTATGGGATTAGAATCCCTTATTGGTAAACGACCATTACTTGGATTATTAGTTCATGGGATTGGAGGAAATCAGAAAGCAACCATATGTCTTAATCTAACGGGTTCAGATGAGGGGATCCGGTGCAGTTTAAGTCATCCAAAGCATGTGGATGCTGCCGGAATCACCTCACCGGTGTTTCACAAAACATCTAATTTCACAGGCAAAGTGGTTGGGAATGCTGCTTGGAACGAGTCAACGAGGAAATTGTTAGCTACTGATTGTCCAAGGCGGTTAGGGGAACGTCGGCTGCACAAAGTTTTAAGCCAGCTCCATAGCCTTATTATAGGGTGGTTTGGGACAGCATACATTCCTTATAGACAATGAACCTCAGAAGACACCCCCAAGGTAATAGACAAGGATAACACAAAGGTGATCGAAGAGGATCTGCCGCTTATTCATCGGGTTTCGGAGTACTCATCATGGGTTTTGGATTGCTACACAATCTCAATTATGGCTTCCGTTGACTTGAAAGTCTGACTTTACCATTCCCAGCATTAGGACGTTTGGTTTCGCAATAGCGCATTTACGAAGTTATCATCCCTTTGATAGATGGAAAAACTATTTCATGTTCAGTTGTGCATATGTCCAACTAAGGGAAAACCGCGTACTGGTATCGCAGGAAGCGAAAGACACACGTCACAACTGCGAAGAAGCTTGTCTGAATCCTGGGTTCTGTTAAGAGATTTCACGTAACAATGAAGTAATAACCACAGTTTATAGGCGATAAGCAGGTCAAAGTAAGGGGCTGCGCTCAACTCCTAATGGTTAATTGCTGAGGCGATGGAAATCCTTCGAGCCAAAAGTTGCGTGAACAGAAGGCAACTGTCGTATGCTTGGTGCGCTGCCTTAACTGGCCAAACTGAGCAGCACAAGAGAACGGATCGAGGAAGATAGCAAAGATCTATGCACGCCAACTGCTATCACAATGACGTACTTATATGTGCTGACCAGGTAAGTTGAACCATCTGATCCCACTCAATTTATAACGTAGCAATAGAAATTACAAGTCCACATCTAATGGGGATTGTCATCTACCAACTCTTCCGCTTGGCACAATTTGCTTCCCATTTCCTAATAACTGCAATAACTGCAGTAGAATATTAAAAATCAAATGTTACCTCCTATTATATATTAGCACTCTTCAATGTACGGGGCGATTTCCGTCAACATGTGTTCCGTCGGCTTGTCATCCAACACCCAATGCCACAACCGCCTGGCGTGCGTAAACGCCAACGAATGGGTAGCATTAATTAGGATGACTTGACTGTGCCTGCCTTGGCCCTAGAGTGATCAAAAGGTTTGCCCCGAGTTCCATTCCCTTTTTAGTACGAACGATGGCAAAACCAGTAGTGAGGTGGCAGTGTTTGCGGAGCAACACTAAAATGCCTTCAACCTGTTGGATTGTTCGCAGCTTGTTTCAGTGTTGCAAAACAACTGGCAGTCTGATGCTTTTCAGTGTTGCCCTTGCACTTCCTAAACTCTACGATGCGTTTCGTTCTTGTTTGGACTAATCAGGTAAAGAAATCCTGATCTGAAGGAGCATTGATTGAAAACAGTAATACTGAAAACCTCCCCTTCAGATACTGTCTTACTCTTTAAAATGACAGAATTTGACTTCAAATTCAACAGAGGCCACAATCAAGATTGCGTATTGCAATTCAAGATGCACGGCGGGTACTGCAATACCCAACATTCAACCTGCGGTCAAGTATCAAACTTTTGGCCATGGTATCACTACTGACTTCGTCAGGAGAATTTTCGGTTGGATTACGCTCACCAAAACCATAAATCGGCTGAAGCACCATGTACAATGATATTCAAATTGAGAAGACTTCAAAAGTTTGCAGGAAGTGGATTCTATAGACAGGGTAAGCTGCATCCCGTAATCGGCACTTCTTCAAAGGATGAAACATCTCACTATTTCCGTTTCATCCATCTAGATAAAACTAAGTGGGGGTGATGCGGAATGAACTAATTTGCTGCTCTGGAGCTAAGCTAAATGATGTGATTTCTCCTTTTATGTAGAAGTACTGGTAGAAACTCTGAAGCAGCTACGCTGTATTATTATGATCTACTAAGAAGAACTTGATGTCTGGCAAACAAATAATTTAAAATGGCCGTTTGCAGCGTTTTGAGGTTGATCACAAATGGTTACTATGGATAATGTAAGTGTTGGAATTGTTTAACTAACCGGATGCAATGGAGGTTTACACATCTAATTCCTTGGAAATGGTACACATTCACTCTAAAGAGAAATTTAGGTTAGATTATTAGCGCTTACTATTGCGCAAACGAGTCTTCAAAAGGGACACATTAGCGTAATATTTGCCAGCTTACATCATTCTGTTCAACAAATCCTATCCATTCGATGTGCTGATTCAGGATATGAGTACTTACTCGTTAACGTGTGTATCTTGTAACTTGACGTGAAAGAAATTGCTCAATGGTTCACAAAATACTCGCTACGGAATAATCGTCGCTGGATTTTCATTTACAAAATGCGTGTCGTTTAGACCTACTATCATTCGAGCAATTCAATTAAACTGATCGCCGCGGGCGTAACCACCTTCGGCTGAGAAATGATATTTATCAACTTCAAGTATGATTGCGAATTACTAGTATCTCCAACTTTTCACTGTTCTTCGCGATATCCCAACTATAAAAACAGTTGCTGCCAGTGTTGTTTAATCATTGGATACCGCAAGTGCACTAACTGATAATATTGAATAAGACGGAACACTGAAGAGCCATATATATCCCTAACAAAATTTTGACGGATTTGGATTTACTCACTGCCAGGAATCCATGCCAGTCTCTTGTCAATTCAGTTTTCACAGCTCCCGGATGTAGGCTGACTGCGATAACACCAGTGCCTTCAAGTCGACGGCTCAACTCCCTTGCATGCATTACGTTTGCAAGCTTTGACCAACTGTAGGCCTTTACGATGGAGTATTCTTTCGCAGGTATGAAAATTTGCGGCTTCCACTGTTTGCTAAAACTGTGTGCTAGTGAAGACACATTGATTATTCTTGACGGGGCTGCGCGCTTCAACATCGGAAGCAGTTGCTCAGTGAGTAAGAATAGACCCAGATGGTTCGTTGCCATGGTCATCTCGAATCCATCAACGGAACTGGTGTAATCAATTTTTGGCCACTCCGGCATTGTTGATTAGAAAATCTAGCTTATTGTACTTCGACAGCATACGGCTTGCGAACTGGCGAACTGACTGAAGTGATGCCAAATCCAGCAATTCCAAAACAAGCTGAAGCCAAGAGCAAATATTGAAGAACATTTTGAACGTTCATGCTTTAAGCGAAAGACTATTCCGTTCACGAATTCTTCTTTTCCCTTGCATTAATCAGATATTGGCGATGAACTTTATGGAAGACAGAGGTATTTTGCATCTCCTGAGAGTGCGACAGGTGTTTGTATCTTATGTATTTTGCCAAATTATTTTTGCCAAATTGCACTTTCAATTGTTCCATGTTAATCAGTAAGATAAGACGGACTAACTTGTCACTATTCTTTTTCTGCATTTTTATAGCTAGTGCTTTCTATTTGCAGAAGTAGACAATTCAGTGGGCTGCAACCGAAAATTAGCCACTGAAAATCCTATTTAAAGTGATGAAACACATTTGTGAACACTAGCATTTGTAAACATTATGCTAAAATCTTTCATAGCAGCTTCTTAAGTTTTGTTTGTTAAGGTATACTAAGGTATTCTAATCAGATATTCTTAACAGGACAATATATCGGCGGTGTACACTAGAAGTGTTCTGCAACTTTTACCACCCTGTTTTAATTAGTATTGATTGCATCAAATGCTGTAAGATTTTAGCCATATGTATTTCGGACAATGGATTTATTTAAATTTACTCATATTTATATGTTGAAATTTCAGTTACTGCCCAAATTAAGATACCAAACGTATTCCTAAACTCCATCCTTCAGAAAACACTTCGTAACTGTCACCGAGCAAAGGGATCTATTGATAAAGTTAATTCGCATCCTGCTGATGTTTAGGCGTAATCACTGGCCCTGAGTTAAGAATCAACCCGAGGTCTCGAACAATATTTCTCACAGTTATCCCATTCAGAGAGCCACTGCAATTTCGACAATTCACGGAACAGCCGTTTCATCCTTTCGGAAATGTGCGGCACCGCTCATTCCAGCTAACGTGACCTTACCTTACCCGGTGCGTGGTTGAGACTATCGGATCGAGGAACTTAGATTGAATAAGCATTCAGCTGAGATGGCGCGTATCCTCCTCCCCCGTTGCCCCCCACGGTAGTAACGGACTTGTTAGTACAGGTTCATGGGATCTAGCCCCATAGTGATCACAATTCCACTAGAAGGAAAAGACCGCCCACGATATTTTGGATGTGCATCAGCTATCAAACTGGTATACATGTGACGCATGTTGGTCGGAAGAGCAACCAAAATTCTTCTGTTCATTGCCTATTATTACTCGTATTATTTTGATGATCATTATGTCACAGGAAGCATTTCAGTCCTTTCGCAGCTCGTAGTTTGTCTACATTTTGCGGGTGACACAAATACAAATGTTAGCAGTAATACTAGCAATCTGCTGAAAAGTGTCCCCAACTGTCCTCCATGTGACAAGGCTAGGTAAATAGAGCGAAGTTGATTGTTCTGTGAGTCATAGTCCTTAAACCGGGCATCTTGTATATATCTTGCGAGTAAACTTGGTTCTGGCTGGTAATGACATATTTTACCAAACTTCCTGATTGTGGCCATTAACTTGACCTCAAAAAACCAAGTATTTGGCCACTTTCTTCAGCTGCCAACAATGGTACGTATGCTATTTTATCGTCTTCAATCATCAAGTCTCGTACTTATGCTGTAGCTTTATGGAATAATTGAGTGACTGCATTTTATTTTTCATTCGGCCTGCATGATTGACGGCCGACTCAGCCTCAAACACGCAAATATTTCGATAATGTACGATTGTGCGACTTTGAATTATTTCCAATTTTGACTATATAAACAAAGCAGGATACTAACAATAACATAGTTTTACCATTTCCCGGCTTATAACAGTTTCATTATAAGGAATATCAGTAGAGAAGTTTCAATCTAATGCAGTAAACCTGCTCAGAACGCTTGACTGAAAAAAGTCTCTCACACACTGCTTGGCATCAGAGGCTGCTTACAGACTACGATTGCGTCCTCAGCATATTTAGCCTTAGTTATCATTGTGGTACTACCTACTACATACGCTTAGGATTCTAAATTAATTTATCAGTCTCATAGAATCCAACTTTACGTCAAGGATGGAATTATGAAATTGTTAACTCAAACTGGGCTCCAATGCTTCTAGACAAAATATGCCCACCATACAAAGGCGGCTAGATTTTCCCATACATTAGTGGCGAGGACGCACACGATATCAGCGGTTAACATGTGACTTGTCTGGCGTACCTAAGTTCTGCTTAAGTTATTCCTCTTAATTAAAAGGGTTAAGAACCAAATTAACAATGATGCAAGACGCAAGTACATCACTGTGCAAAAAGTTCCATGTGACAAATAATTGGACCGTGGCCATTAAAAGGTAAAGCGACCACTATTGTTTTCAGTTATCGTTCATCAGTATACGCGGCTTTAAACTAGACAAAATGGCTAGGCAGTAGTACTATGTCAACGAGGAATCGTATTCTGAGACAATCAACGTAAGTGATGGGAAGTTCGTTTTGTTCTTGCCATTTCACATTTGGAGTGAAATACTTTTGCGAATACTTCGACTGCAACGGTTATTTGAGAATTAAATATAATAACGTCACTTTCTTTGTAGAGTACAAAACAAACGAAAATTAATGGTAAGCCATCTTTAGATAATTTAACCAGTAGGTTTTTGTGATTCATAACACGGATTGTATTATTATAGAATTTGTAGTTTATTCAGCAACATGGATGAGTAAGTAGATACAGCGACATCTTGTTGTACCCGGTTCATGTTCAAAACTTATTCGAAATTCCCACTTATAAAACATATCATGCTCAGTAAGGTCACTATCGCATGAGCGATTATGTCCCACAAACAGCTCATTCGATGTTATCTTCGTGCTTGTAGTACCTCCGTTTTAATGCGTTTGCTGATGAAGTCAATTAATGAAAACTGATTTTATATGGGTTCAGATGCATTGCTTCACAAGCCCCTTAGTATGGTCTTGTGGGTTATCAATAAATAATGAAATAGTACGCAGTTAATAAATTTACCGTCAACAGTATAGTCTTATCATATGTAATGCATGGCTTCAGTAGGCGCAAATAATGAATCCAAACTTTTTCTCGGCAGTAAGTTGAAGAGCATTCGCATGGAACAAAATGTAAGTGGCAAAGTGCCTCATCCAACCGACTTTAAATATGGCTGGCGTAGGTAAAGAAACAACCGATTCGGGAAGAGCATTCCATAGTTGACACATGCGAATAGAAAAGAACTACGGCATTCCAGACGGCTTTACTGTTTTTCTACTTTCAAGGAGTGACCTCTCAGGTTCGAGTTATAGTTGAGTTGAAGTAAAGAGCGGCACAAATGATTTGGATTGTGTAAAATCAAGTAAGCCTTTATCAAGTCGCTTCGTAGTCGGCAATACCACTAGCTAAGATGCGACATGATAATACCATACATTGTTTACACAAGCAAAATAATACGTATCTATCTTTACTGCAACTCAGTAGTAATACCAACGGTAGAAGTCACTTCTTGAAAGTAACAAGACAACATAACCTTCTGGAGCATTTGCCTGCGTGTGCAGCATGCAAGCTTGTCAGTTGTGGTATCAAGTATCCACAGTATTAACACTTTATCTGCAGGAAGATAAAATAGCCAACTAGCAATACTCAGTGAAACTTCCAGCGAACCTTTTTAATGGGAAGAGACAAGGCATTAGATACTGGCACAGCATTTCACTAGATACACAGTGCTATTTGATCGTAATACATGGATAGAACAGTTTATCACAAACGTTTACAACGGTTAGCACTCGGACAAGCAGTTAGATTATGGACGGTAATTTTCAAGCGAACTGGTCACTTAGCAACCTTTGGAGAAATATATCGGGAGCAATAAGGTACGCCACTAGTGGCGCGTTTCGGTGACGGTCCCGCTGACCGCATTTTCAGAGGCTGATTTCAAAGTCAACCGAGGCCACAACTGAAATTACTTGTCTCAATCCAAGACATACGCTGGGTGCTCAAAAACCCGGAATTCAATATTGCCAATGGAATTTTGAAGAAATAGTTAATCCGCAATATCTTTTATGAATTTCGACCAAAATCTTGGCGTACCTAGGGCGGAATGACTCGTTTTCAGAACCAACTACCTAACCTTCCTCATCCGTACTACCGCTTAGCATGGTTATGGAATCCGTGGATGAGCTGTGCAGTTGCCCTTTATTCGCAGAGCAAGACACATGACCAAGTGATGCACAGGTGATCAAAACACATTTCCCTTCACTTCAATTTTCATTTTTTACTCTTTGAAAACTATCATATTAAAGAATCACTTAGGTTTATTCTAATATAACTAACTTTTTGATTGCGATATAATGCCACTATCAACCCTCGCGTGGAGCGACCTGATACAAAGACTGGACTACTTTCACAAATGAAAACTAACTTCTGCAAATCGAAGAGTTAGGAGATAAGTAAAATTTCGCTTGCATTCCACTAAAAACCCCAGGCAGTTGTTGAGCCGGACATTTTAAGTAAAAAGTGATTTCAAAGATTTCTTTCTGCATTTGATAACGGAAGAGTTTTGACCAACACCTCTACCGTTACAATATAGACGATGTTGAACCACAGAGTAGATAGTATGTAGCCTACCTGTTCAGGTTGCACAACGGACAAGTATTGAATAACCGACGAGTCCGCAACGTCTAACTTGACATTGTCTGGTTTCGATGGTCCATATTTATCCAATATACGATCAACCGCAGCTTGCGCCCGTTTCAGGTCACGACACGCCATAATCACCTTGCATCCCGTCGGGCCAATTCGGCAGCCGTCGCCTCCCCGATTCCCGTACTGGCTCCGGTCACCACGGCTAACTTGCTATCCAACCGACCCGGTGCAGTGCAGGTTCTGTGATACCATCCTTTCACCTCGTCGGTGCCTTTGCTCTTGCAAGCCATTCAAAAGATAGGCAGTACTCCCAGCACAGAACAGAGGCTTCTCGTTTATCTTTCGGATTACATTTGAGCTACTGCAATTTAACGGTCACAGTAAATGGTATTGTCACGTCGATTGATCGCAAACAAACGTAGCACAAGGAATATTACCTTGGCAGACCAATCAACGTATATTCATGTTAACCGTCTTGCGTGCACAATGATTGCTACTAAGTAACACTAGCAAATCATACCTATCCGGAAAAGCACCAGAGACGGCCGTTTCGCCCTATTGGGGCTCGTCAGTGGTGCGCATCCTTCGGTCCTCTAGTGAGGATCGAACACATGACTGCTAGTGGTTTGTGCCAACTAGCCCGCTGCTTATGAAACGGAGCCATGGCTCAGTTGCATAAACAGCGGGCTAGTTGGCACACACCACTAGCAGTCATGTGTTCGATCCTCACTAGAGGATCGAAGGATGCGCACCACTGACCAGCCCTAATAGGGCGAAACGGCCGTCTCTGGTGCTTTTCCGGATAGGTAGTTGACTTATCCGACTTGTCAGCTGACTGCGACGAACTAAAATACTCGCTAAAATCCTTCTACTCATAAGTACTAGCAAATCATGTTTGCCGAAAGAGCCACGCACTTGCGGGTTTTCTCACAAAAGCCTGATAGGCTATGTTGGCCGCATACCTAGTCTGCACCATCCCATCAGCGACGGTGTATGGCCGACATTTGTTCCTCACAGTTGATTGTCAACTATATGAGTTGATTTTTGTTTCCGATATATTCGGTTCCACTTGGAGGACGAAACAACGTAAACCTACAATGTGCTTAATGGCCATGTTGGCAACGTGGCCGTGAGGATACATTCAGTAGTGTCCATGTGATTAGCCTGGATGTAGCTAAACCGGATTAACATACTACATCTGTCAAATGAAGAAATAATAATGTGAGCATTTTCTTCTCCTTTTTTATTTCTCACGCACTTACTGAATTACAACAGCTCTCTATAATATTTTGCTCGTGCACCTCCCATTCCCACTTCAGACTATCGTTACGCAGTAGTTTATTTAACTCGGTGGACTCTTGAAATGATGATTTACTTATTCGATGGTCCTACAAATTTTACTTTTTACTCCAACCACCTTACGGGACTTGTTAAGCACATGCTTTTTTACCGGTGGTAAATCACTGTTCATTGTTCTACTGAATGCATGTAGCCGCTGCAGCATCCTGCTGATATTTACTGACTCAAGTTATATGTTCTATTCAGCTAGATCGAGATTCGCAAGCCAGTTACCACCGTTAAGCTGGGTGAACAAAGCTTCAGATAAAGGCAAAGGATACTGGTGATTCTCCGACATGGAATTTAAGGCAATTAAAACCTCGGCACAAGTACCTACATTGCCGTTTCTTTGCTTCAACACAACGATGGGTTCCACCCATTCTGAGTAATGTATGCGCTCGATTATGCCTACCGACTGCAGAGGATTTAACTCAGGCTACACTATTGGTTGTGTTGCGTACGGCACTGGAGGTTTTGGTCTAAAAACTAGTCTGACATCTGGTTTATGTTCAGCTCAACTCTGGCTATCCGGCAGCATCCATGACCGAGTTGAAACAAACTTTCGTGGCGTGGCTTCAGTCTTACAATTTGACCGTATATTTCGAAGCTCATTTTTGTCTGCTGGTTTCTCGAGCTTTAATTTCGGGCATATACCTTTAACTGACTGGCCAAGTACGTCCAATTCCTTCATCTAATTGAGACCCAGAAAATTAAATCTTGGTCGCTGTGTCACAAAACAGGCTGCACAAAGTTGCTGTCGCGGAAACTAACCTGACATTGCAACTCTCCGAGTAATTTCAAGGTACCCCCGGATCGTCCCAGCATACACTATGTGTCTCGACAAATCAGGGTGATGTTTCAGGCAATATACAACTGCAGTCTGACTTCTTTTTCATTAGTCTTCAACCTTGTAAAAGTACGTTTGCTGACGCCATCAAACTAGAAGCCACCGTTTCAGTTTTTGTCTCATCGTAACATCGGAAACTCACTCAGATTCGACGCCGTTTTCCGCTCACAGTTGGCCGCTTCGCAAGACAACACAACGCTTTGTGTCTTCGCTTACAACAGCGATTGCAAACGTGATGCCGGAACGGGCAGTTTCAAGCAAAGTACCATTCCCTGCAAAATCAACACACAGAAGGGGGTTTGGAGTGTGCTGAACTCACATGAACCAAGTCTTTCTAAGGATTTCGACTGGTCCTGCAAATGATATCCTGGCTAGTCTAGATGGATGACTGTTGGATCATCACAGCATCATGATCCAATTCATAAAGCTTTGGCACTCGTTCGTCAGTTCCTGCAGTGTGATCTCTGGATTTTGTTCAATTCTGCTCAATACTCTTTTTCGGGCATCCGCATCTCTGGTTGCTTGAAGGGCACACACAAAAATAAGGCACTTGTTCTGATCACCAGTCATGTTGTGAAACAGCGACCCAAGACTCACGCGACTCGAGTAAGTAACTCAGCTTTCGTCGTCTCACTTTGTCATTGTTAGGCACCTGTCTTGGAAGTTGAATAGTGACGACCGCTCTCCAAATATCTGCGACAAAGTAGCAACCACTTCATGAACTCTTTAATCAGAGCTCTTCCGCGGTAAGATGAAATTCATAAACTTTACGTGCTCAGCCACACCCAGTTTCCGCAGTACGAGGCGAACTCTATTGTCCTCTGAGACACCAGCAAAATCAACGGGAAAAGTATTTGTATTATGAAACCACGATGCAAAAGTAATACTGGCAGCGGCATCGTACCGGAACTCACAAAATTGCTTGGTCAAGTTTTCTGTTGCAATGCCACTTAGACTTGCTCCTGTTACCGAGACTGCTTGTGGTGACAAATTTGTAGCTAGCGTTTAGATTAACTGGGCCTGTGCTTTTTCAAACTACTCCTGCTGTTGCTGCAACCGAGTCTGCAATTGGTCAAAACTGGCTGACACCTTTGGGTTCGTTTGACACCGCTGCCAATGTTGTAATGTTTCTGTTTTTCCTCTGCACCCTGCCACTGCCAACTGCTGTACTGCTGCTTTGCTGTCCTGTGAGACTGAGACTGTCTGAATGCTCAGTTACGCGCCCAACAAATTGAAGTAAATCAAAAGACCAGAACCCGGTAGAAGAGGGTATATATACAAAGGAAAGTTGAATTCTAATTATTGGAAACCGAAACACATCAATTAAGGCAGTCAATGTCGCTCACTATTCTGCCTCCGGTTTTCAGCCGGTGTGAGTGAGTTCCGCTCCACGGTTTCATCATATAAACGGAATGGTTCGATTCCTTGGAAGCGAGCAGATATGTGACTGACCGATCAATTCTCGCTCAATTCCCATATTCAGCTCCTTTACCTCTCTAATAGTCATATTTCTCCTTCCAAGCCATGGTTTTGCAGCGGTTATTCAGAACCATGTTTATATTTGTATTGCATATATTTTGGTGTTATACACCTGCCAATGGGCATACATTTGCTAAACCCAGGTGTAGGCGGCAACATGACGGATCTATAGCCTGAAGACATGGATCTTAATGGCGGTCAATATGAAGATCGAAACGAAAGTAAATGTTTCACTGCATCCATTGCTGGGTCGGTCCCTGTGCAAGGGTGACACATCAAGTGTTTTCATCTTGAAGTCGGTAATCCCATGACTCAGCCATGTCCGGTTGCCATGAGGAGGACTCAAGATCTTGAAACATGACGAGTTCAGTGGTCGACTACATTGCTAAGAAGCTCATGTGTCTTTCATACAAGCAATGAAGATGTTCGGATGCCATATGTAATTTTACGTTCACACTTATGGGGCAGGCTGACAATAGCTTTTTTGATGAATTTCTTGCCTACCGCTAGAATGCCGCTTCGGTCTATTGCTGCGTGCACCCGCTGCTTAATTCTTCAGAAGATATTTGTGCTAGATTGTATGTGTTTTCTTTCCGGGCGGCATAATGTTTCCCTGCCCACCTGTTTGAAAATGCAGGCAGCTGAGTAGGCGAGTAAATCGCACTGGTTTTGTCTTTCTACAACCAATTTTGGCCTGGTTTCGACCACCTTCAAACGAATTTTTGGTGATATTTTGGTGTGTAATTTGTGCGAAATTCCGAGCACTCTTTTGACAACTTGCATGGTGTGGTGCAGGACAATCAACAATTCTTATCCACAGCAATTACAGTTGGGTGATTTGTGTAAACGTGACGTTAACTTAGCAATCACGTTATCGAGAGAGAGAGGACTTCTGGGATGTTGCACCATTCTTCCTAGTCATGAGCTTGGTCCTATGACTCGTTGGAATGTTAGAGTTTACAAAGACCTCAAACAATAAATGATTTTCCTTCGTTTTGTCTGCTATATTTTCCTAGGCAAGGCTTTGTGTGCCAAAGCGCATTCCAATTGATGTCAGGGAATATGCAAGGAGGAACGTTTTGAGAGATGTTGAGAAACACTACAAGTTCTGTCGGGTGGTCTGGATGAGTTATCGAGGGCAGTTAATATAAATGGCAGTTCAAAGTTAGGTATTAAAATAAGTGCACATCGGTTGTTACTGACGTTATACGATGAATCACGAAGGCGGTGATTCGACAAGAGTGCGATTCCTGTTTCGTCACTCAACTTACATAGCACAAGGGTTACATGTGGTTCCATATTATAAAATGAGTTTGGGCAGCAACAAATGTGAGCAAAGGTACCTGTTTGACTTGGATTCCCATTGATTGGTACAGTGATTTTCCTTGTTTTCCGCGGTCCAATAGTTTGTCATTGCTGGAGATTGTTTTTGACTCAGTCAAGCCACAACATATTATCTTCATCAATATCTGCATGTTAGCATTTACTATTTTGAATGAGTGCGTTTCCTCTTTCTCTGGCGGTGTAGTGGCATGCAGTCTCGTAGGCACATTAGTTTCCGTCCGATTTCTAACCCGCTTTGAAGTGGTGCACAGGTGTCTGCATGTATTGACGACCGATAAGTATCTTGTCAGGCTTCCGTTAGTTTTATGGAAACCCGATTACAATTGAGTATCATGTGCAAAATACACACCTTAGAAACAAACGGATTGCAGACCAGCTCCCAGAAGCGTGATCTTGATGTGCTTGCACAGAGCGACCTCAACTGTTCTGAACAGTATGAGGTAGCTGCAAAAAGAGGTTATTAGCACGTCGGCATGATGCGAAGGGCATTCAGGAGATTTGATCCATCAAGCATCCCACGGATGCACAATTCCTACCTGCGCCCGTATGTTGAATATGCTATTCAAGCATAGCAAGCTTGGTTGAAGCGCGTACTAGAAGCGTTAGAGGCACCAAAATGAAGAGCAACAAAGAAGGTAAATGGGATGCGTTATCACTCTTACCCCTGAAGGCTGAAATTGCTGGGCATTTTCAGCGGACGCTATCGAACGCTGCTCGGTGGTCTCATAATAATGTGTCAGATAATGAGTGACCCCAATCACTTATGCCGCCATTTGCTGAATCTTAGCCACAACACCCAACTCAGGGGTAACTGCTTAAAATTAAAGGAACAATATAGCCGTCTAGAGTATCGACGGAAGTACTTTTCCCTTGGGGTTTGCAAATCCTGGAACGCACTTCCAGACTCAGTTGTATCCTCTCCTACCTTGGACTTTTTCAACAAACGATTAGATGTTGCTCTTAGCTCCCAGCATTTTGTTACCTAAACTAATCTACTGTGGATTACGCCACACCTGCTTTTCTACAGGATTTATGTATCAAATAGACCGAATTGAGCCACCATAATTTACTTTCTTCACGCCTTACCTCAACGAGCACTGCACCTCAGTGTTTTTCTGAACGTTTAGGCTCGCTTTTTTAATTTTACACTGACGTAGTTTATCGAACTATTCATCTAGGCAGACTTTAGTTACATGACTCAGATATACTTTGATTTTATCATATTCACCCCAATCATCTTACGGGACATGTCAAGCACTTGCTTTTATCCCGTGATAAATCATTGTTCGTTGTTCATGATCACACTCTACAATCATTGGGTCGCCGAGGTTAGTGGATTCTGTTTCCCTCTATTTTAGTTCTAAAGATAAAATAAGGATAAAATAAGACTTGTACTATCGCTTCGTACTGTAATGAAACGATTGTTCTTTACCGTAGATATTTACCTTCAATTTAATGGTGTAATAAATGCCACCAAACGCTGCGCATTGGAGAGTCCGCTCGAAATTTGAAGCCAGTCAAACTTACTGTTTCCATTTTCAATTCACAATATTGATGTTTACATTGCTTTTGATAGGTTGACGCGTTCAATTAAGCCCCCGATCCACGTATTGCACACCAGCTTTCAAATGAAAAGTGCTTTGGACGTTATAGCTTCTATATACCATAAAGATATGTAGTTTTCGTAGAAAGTTGCAGCCACGAATAAACTTTGCACCATAATCTGCCTCGACGGAATGTCGATCCCCGGACACAGAACTTATCGAGTGAGTGAGCCAGTCTGCAACACCAGGACAGATATTGCGCGCTTGCTGGTAATACGTCAAGAACCAAGCAGGTCATGCATTAAAATGCGCATGTGATTGTCAGCTCTCGGTACCTCAGTGGTAGAGCAGCGAATCGGTAATCCGTGTGTCCGAGTTCGATTCACCGTCGAGGCAGGTTATTGTGCAAAGTTTAGTCTTGACTTCCACTTTCTACGAAAATTACATTACTCACAATATCCACCAGTAATATGTGGTTTTAACACGCTATTTGTCATACCCCTGCCGTATCTACACGATGTATCTTATTCCGCTCCAGCTAATTAAATCAAAAACTATTGCTTACCTCTCAAGCGGTTTCCTTAGTTGCGAAAGCGATGTAATTTCCCATACACGACTTCAGCATAGTAAACATTCTGTCCGTCTTCGTGTGGAAGGAAAGCTGTATGATATTCCCTTATGCTTTCTGAGTAAAGCGGAGATTGCTCTACGAGTTGAAGCTCTTTTCAATGTTGACAAAATTGGATGCATCACATCCGAACCTGGGCACACAGTATACCTATTGAAAAACTGTACATTTGCTATACTTAATCTGACATATTTCGTCAACGAGATTCCTTTCGTAGTCCACATATTTTTGGTTCAATTGATTGATACAATTAAAGAAGACTTTTAAATGGAACAAGTGGCCGATATGCAGAGGATTCGTTTGATTACCTGTAGGTGAACATACGGCGTTTGTTTTCTTTCGCATTATCTATTTTTACTAACTCGTAATTAGATAAGTATCTCGGAACATTCCGCTTTGGTAGCGCACGTAGAAATTGTGCAAATGAGGAACCTTCGATTTATCTTCGAAGCGAACGTACATGCTGGTTGGCTCTCTCCGTAGCTTCCTCTGGCTGCTTTGAAAATTTAAGGTCAATTTGAATGAGCACATCAAGATCCAGTGGTTTGCAGTATAGGTTACCCAAAGCCTATACACGTAGTCATGACTCTGGCGCAAATGAACAGCGTTACATTTTTCCAAATTGAACGGTAATGTATTCAGAATTGATCAGGTTGAAATCGTGCAGAAGTCACACCGGAGCCTCTCGTGTCGGTTTGATTCTTTGATCGCTCGTCATATCTTCATATAGTCTGTAAAGAATAGGAAATCGGAAGTGATAACTCTGGACAGATCGTTTAAACAAACCAAGAATAGCCGGGGCCCAAACACTGAGCCTTGTGGTACACTGCACTGCACCGTAATCTCGTCGGACATGGGTTCTCGTGCTCGAAATTCCAAGCAACGGTCGTGCAGAAAATTGCCTATCCAACGCAGCGGTGGATTACCAACGCCCTAGAGCTGAAGTTTATGGGAGATATTTTGGTGGTCTATGCAATCAAACGCTGTGGAGAAATCCGAGTAAATGACATCAACGCCTGCACCAACATTAACTGCTTCAGTTCAGTTGTTGCGTGCAATCTACAGTTCCGTAGTGCTTGAGCGCTTTTGTCTGAATCAATTTCCTCTTGTAGTTTTCCACGTAACGCATGAGTGTCTCAGCGATGATAGACTCCATAAACTTGGAAAGCACAGGGAGTAGCCTTAACGGACACCAAGTAGTTGTGTCAGTGTGAGTATTCCCGTACGAATAGGAGTGATTACCCCACACTTCCATATTGTTGTCTTAGGGTTCTTCTCAATACACCGCTAATAGAATATAACCAGAGATTCCGCCAGCTCACCGGCGGCTGCTTGTAAAGCCTTCGGTCGGATGATATCGACAACAGGAAAGCCGTGGATAGGCATTCACAGTAGTGTGCTTGGCACACATGCTGCACTAAAAGTACTATAGGATAAAGCTGATGGTGAGGCGATAGAAACGAGGATAACGGTGAGGTATGTTATTCTGTGAAAAAGTTGCGATTAATGCCACCGTAAGATAGCGTGTGCTTCAGTTCCTGATCGCGTGCATCCGTCAGTCGTGCTCACTGCTGTAATACCGCGTCGCATCTTTGGAAGGAAATTAACATGACTGTATAAGAGTTTGTAGTTCGTGCAGTATCTCTTCATTGAATCCTGCTGATGCATCTGCTTGTCTTTGAATATCGAACTCACACAGAGGTTATGCTGTGCTACATATGCAGTCCAGGGTTTGAAATTAGGAGAGTCCTTGTAAGCTCACCATGCTAAGTCCCTCAAGGACATGCATTTACGTGTTCCGCTCCTCAGAAGTGATTTCTTCTCCTTTGACGACGGAAGGATTTCTGCTCAGATGTGTGCGTTACGAGTTTGGTGAATGTCTTGTAAAAGTGTCCCAGGCGATTTCTGGGGGGCTCTCCGTTAAGAAAGTTCAAATTACCCCCAAAACAAGCGTGACAAACATGTTATAATCGTGACCGTAAATACCTTATCTTCCACTTCTTCAAGGTATTCCGCATAACATACATAGTCAAACATGGTAACTGTGACCCAGTGGTTTGTTTGTAATTATTTCATCTACTATGAGACTGGACCCTCGCGTTCTACGCCGCTTTATGTATCTCATAGTCCCACTGAGCTATAATGAGTAGTGCCTCCGGGCATCTTGAGAGCTACGCCTACCAGGTTGGTCAATGGTGAGAGGTTGGACAACTCAGTCTCCTGGTCCTCCAGGTTGGGGGTTTAAATGAGATAGCGCCCATTTCTGTAGAATTAAATAATTGCCACTTCCCCGCTGCCATGCGGATAGGCCTTTGAGCCAAACGCTTTGGATGAGGACCCCAATCGTCCTCCTGTCTAGTCCTGGGTGCCATGACAGTATCTCAGCCCACATACAACCATGACATCTACTTCAAACATGAACTTCATCCTGCATCGGCCGTCGCGCAGATTATAAAGGGTTGCCTTATCTTCCGCAAACAGCAGGGCGGATAAGCGAAAACATGCTACTGCTGACGCCTCCCTTCTTTCTTTTCCACCTGTTTCTCTTACTCCATCACGACCACCATTACTAAAATTCCTTCTGTAATTCCCAGTTTCATTGAGAGTAACCGGATTGCCACTGGAGTTGAAGCATTTGCAGCCACCATCTCACCACACCTATCGGACGCCTATCGGCAATAGTCTCTTATAAGGCCACGCTATCCCGTTTCCATGGCGACATTCAACGTTCGCAATCTAAAGCAAACTGGTCAACTGGCTTCACTCGCACACGCCTTACACACAATGGGTATTGCTGTGTTTTGTGTGCCGAAACTAGAATCAATGACCCTAACGCGGTTATCGAGTAAACTGCACCCGGCTTATCCTCGGGTTTTTGGTTGCACGCATCCGGAGACGCCGATGCAGCACACACGGGTCAAGCGGGCGTAGGTATCTTCTTAGCTCCAAGGCTGTGCCATCGTTCGTTGATTAGATTCCGATGAACAGCCGTTTATTCGCAGCCCGTTTGAGGACATCAGCTAAGGAGGATTCACGGAACAATACAAAAGTTATTTGTTGGTGATTTCTGTTTATGCTCCCACTGACTGCAGTTCAAATGCTGTCAAGGGCACGTTCTATCACGGACTGAACGCATTTCTACGCGGTGTTGCTACTTCAGATATTATAGTACGTGCACGGCATATGAACGCACAAGTCTGGTGTCTGAGCTCTTCAGAAAGTCAGCTGGGTGGTAATTATGGACTTAACTTCGAACGGACTGACTGTTGCAAATGTGTGCGTAGCACCTGTTGTTTCTCAGTAGCACTGCTTTTAGACACAGTGGGCGCTGAAGTGCTACTTGGCGTTCTCTTGTAGCTGGCAGGCAACGGATCCAAGTTGAGCACATAGCCATAGGTTATAGATGGCGTGGTTCCATCCTGGATTGCCGCTCGTACTGCAACACCTGCGTTGACTCTGATCACGCCGTTGTATTCGGTCGTTTCTCCATGAAGTTCACCAGGAGGCACACTAAGCGTACCATACTATTGGCAACGGAGAGATTGTCTCAGCTCTCCGTCAAACAAGCATATCCAAACGCACTGCGTACCAAAATTTCCCTTTATTGTCCTAATGACACTGAGCTTCAGCAGAATAGGATCTCGGCCGCCATGCACCAGGCAGGAGCATCTGTTTGTGGCACTATCCATCCTCACCGCACTAGTCACTGGATATCCGAGAGGTCGGTGAACCTGTTGGAATCTAGGAGAAAGCTCCCGGTTGGCTCTGAACACAATATACCAAGACGTGCTATTAGGCGTGAACTTAAGAGGAGCCTACGTGCTGAAAAGGAAGCCTGGTGGACCACCAGGGCTCAAGAAATGAAGGAGGCAGGAGCCGTAGACAGTTACCGCGAGCCCTCGCAGCTAATCCGCACCACTGGTCCCAGAAAACCAGGCGTCAGTGTGACAATCAGATATAGCGTGGGTGCATTGATACACAATAAGGAAAGCAGGATGTCAAGTTGGGCGGAACACTTTCAAGATCGGTTCAGCTGACCCACAGTTCCCGGACCTCTTCCTACTCAGGTGTTGCAGGACGAGTCATGGACGATTAGTTTAGAGCCTCCGTCGGAGGCCGAAGTCCGAAACGCGACCACAGCCCTCATTCGTTTTCGTGCCGCTGGCTTGGATTCCCCCCCACCCGCATTGTTTGCAGAGGGAGATGAGGTCCTTTGCAAAGCACTAACCTCCCTAATCAAAGGTATCTGGAAGGAAGAGAGTGTCCCGGCGAACTGGAGCGATTCGATTATAGTGGCGATATACAAGAAGAGCAGTTGCACAGACTGTTTTAACTACAGCGTTATTAGCCTAACGCCAGTAGTGACAAAATTGCCGGCCAGGATTCTCGTTTGTCTTCTCAATGCCGGAAGGAATGTCGGAGTAGAGAAGAGCAGACTGGTTTCCATCCAGGACGTGGATGTATAGACCATATATTTACTTTGCGGCAGGTGCAAGAGCATCGCCACGCATACCGCAAACCGACAATAGCTATGTTCCTCGAATTCAAGAGTGCATTCAATTCAGATGATCGATCGATTCCGTTCGAAATACTTGCGCGGAAAGGTGTTCCCACGAAATATGTGAACATCCTTCGTGTTGTATGCTCGAAGAATACGGGCCGCGTTAGGGTCGACGGTGGTCTATCGGATTGCTTTGCGACTACATGTGGCGTTCGTCAGATTTATCCGATTTCCCATTTCGGTCAAATTTCATCCTGGATTCTATCAAGGAGTGTTCCCTTGCGGAATCTCACCAAGTAGATGTTGAGTTGATGCCTGGTGAAAGGTTAGTTTATCTTGGTTATCTTGATTATCTTGATTATGCGGACGATATCCTCTTGCTGTTGGACAATGTTGCGGCGGCGCAATCAACGCTGAATATCCTATCTAAGGTGGTCCCATTATTTGGTATGCACTTCGCATCTTCTCACAGCCCAGTTTTTAGCCGTATCACCAACCACTTGTTTACCCTTTGACGCTTGCTAACGAGGAACTCGTGATCGTTGATCAATTCACTTACCTTGGCAGCTTAATCAGTGATGATGGGCACGTAGAAACACGTCAGCTCAAGCATTGTAAAGGCCAGATCTGCCTTTTTGAATCTACGGTATCTTTGGCGAAATAAGGGAATTTCCCTCTGGCTGAAAGGCTTTGTATACAAAGGTCAAGGTGAGGGCTGTTTTGCTCTATGGTGGTGATACTTGGCCCCATCGGTCTGAAGATCTGAGGCATCTTCAAGTCTTTGATCATTGTTGTCTGCGTTGCACATTAAGAAGGCCATTAACATGCCTGTATACGAATTTGCGCTTCGTGCAGAGTCTCTTCATTAACTCCTTTTGTTGCGCTAGCATGTCGTCACTGTGCCACAAACTTAGACCAGGTTTCGGAATTCAGAGATCCATGCAACCTCACCATGCTAAGTCTCACAAGGACATACATTTGCCTGTCTTGCTTCACAGAAATAACTTTCTTTTCCTTTGACGATGAAAGAATTTCTGCTCAGACGCGTGCGTTACCAGTTTGGTGAATGTCCTTGTAAAATTGTCCCAAAGGATTTCTAGGGTCCATCCGTTAAGTTAATCCAGCATATCTCCTTAACAGAAGAGCAGTAGGGGGAGTTGAATGTTATATCTCCTTAAGAAACACGGACAACGTGTTGTAGTATGTGAACGTATATAATTCATCTTCCAAATCCTCAAGATATTCCGCGTTACATAAATAGTTAATCATTAGAACCACCTGTTTACTGCGACCCCGTGGTGTGTTTGTGATTATTCCGTACACCATGAGTTCTTCATTGGTGAGCAAAATATCATATTACGCCGGCTTGTTAGCAGTTGGAAATCTGTTGGAGCTGGTCTCGTGGTTGTTTAGAGGGTTGCTGGGAATTATCTCTTGTGTACAAGTTTTGCTCTGCATGTTATCGGTTACCGCTCTTCCCAGGTCATGCACATAAAACTCGCCTGCGATTAGAATGTGACAGTATACCTTGCTCAAAGTAAGCTGAAAAACGTGGTTTAGTTTGAAGTCCAATTTACACGTGCAGCTTGGTGGACGGTAAATCGCAGGTGCAAGACTATGGTCTGTGTTCCTCAATCATACACCGCACCAAACGAATCTGGGGCACTGATCCCTGCGTGGTGAAAACTTCACATCAGAGGTTAGCCTTGTATTACAGAATTACTTCAAGACCTCTCCCAACTCTATCATTCCGGAACAGTAACATACGAGCTAATTTGACTTCAGAATCTGCCATTACACGGCTTAAATTGGTCTCCGTAATCAAAATGAGATCCAGCGGTTGTGGCGCTTGACGTGCTCTAAGTTCGGCCAAATTATTACGAAGATCTTGGACGTTAGTATACAAACACGATTGTGTTTTGGTATTAGAATTGTGCAGTTGGACAGCAAATTCGTGTTTAATTATGAGCCGAGCTTTTGTCGTTCGGCTGCTAGTCGCTTTTTCATGGGTCCTTGGTTATTGAATTTCGGTTGGGATTCCTTGCAGCTTGGAGCATCCCAGATTAATATATTCTCTCGTGTGGCTATCTGTCCAGTTAGGTGACGCTAATGTCAAATTTCTAAAACTATGCAGAATTGTGGAGGCAAATATCTTACTGAGGTTGCAAGTTCTAATGCAATGCTAATAACTAGTGGCCGTGCGCCTGCTATCTTTAGCTTAATCTCAGTGGGCAACCTGGAGCGATCCTTCAACCAGCTATCCAATAGGACTTTAGTCATGCCATCTAAGTGTAGCACGAGTTTCAACGGTATTGGACCGCAGCCATTAATTAATGCCTTAACACTTATAAATCGCGGGTTAAATGACTAGCAAAGTACACCGCATTTAGATAAAGGATTGCGTTGACGTTAAGATAACAAAAACCAATACGAATTGCGTTTATTAGGTAAAACTACCTATACAAAGTATTCAAAGATTTGTTTTGCTCTTGTGTCAAATTGGGGAATCAGCTTATGCTCTAAGCAAACGTATAATTGCTCTAAATGTCTTATTCATGCAACAGCTGAACGACAGTTAGGTGCTTTTACAACAATCTTATATTTCCAAATGGTTTTCCTGTAAATGTTAATTTAAAGAAAGTATAGACTAGTTCTGCCTGCTGTTTTTTGACTATTTTTAATTATTCACCGCCCAGCTGCACTGCAAATCAAAGCATTTGCAATCAACAGTGAATAACGACGGATAAAATAGGCAGTTAGTTGACAGGTCCCGCAGGTTGCTGAGGATAAAACTACCATATCATAATGTATGCTAATTGTCTGTTTGAGGATTTATCTAACGAATACGTCACTGAATAATAGTATTTTAATTGTGAATTGAATGCGAACGATGAAGAAACATGGGGACAGTTATAGTTTATGTACTGCGTGAGAAAAATAACAACTGGTGTACTCAATTCTATATTACTTACTCAGACGTTTGCGATATATTAATCCGGTACCAAGGAGTAATTAAAATATTCAAAAGCGCACAGTTTAGGCAACACAATGATGTGGCCAAGAGTAACAACCAATCGCTTTCTGGAACATATTAAAGATGAAGGAGTAACAATGAAGTTTGTAGGATCGTTTCAGGGATGGCAAACCCGAAGAAAAGAATAATTCCGCCAGCATTTCAGGCTGCTATACGGTGCACACAATTGCAGGAGGTAACCTCTGATTTTAGTCTTATGGCTGAGTTACAGGGAATGACGGCGTACGTGATAAGTGTCAATCAACATGTGTTAAACTAATGTATTTTCGCGGAGCATTTGGTAGCAGCAACTGAAAACTCCATGACTTCAGCCTTTGATTATAGGTGAGATTTCGTAGGCCCATGACGTTCTTTGTGGCCCTGTATTGTGGTCAACAGTTCCAAATCTTACTTTAAGCAAACTTGCCAAGTTTGGATGGAGTATTTTAATATCAGGTTGCTCAGGGTGCATGTAAGAATAATGTATCTTGGGAAGGTGGATGGGGCGAATCTTCTGACTGACCTCCGCAACAAACCTACGTATTGGTTGGCTCTCTTTGCAGAAGCTTCCGACTACTTTGAACACTCAAAGTCACTTGAACGAGCACACCAATATCCTATTCTTTGGAAGTTGTTTGCGTTCTATGTGACGTAATCCTACACGCGTTGTCAAGACTATGACGCAAGTGAACAGCGTGATATTTTCCGCATTGAACTGTAGTGTATTCAAAACTGACTGGATTGAAATCGTATTGAAATCATTCTGGAGTTTTCATGGTCCTTCCATTTCCTTATCGATCGCCATTACTAGGTATCATCCGCAAAAAAGTATGAAATCGGAAGTTATCACTCTCATCTGATGACTTATGCAAAGCAAGAATAGACGGGGCCCGAGCACGGAGCCTTGTAGTACACCGCACTCTATCTCACTTGCGTTAGACAGAGATTCTCGTAATCTCACATCCAACCGACTGTCATGCAAAAAATTGCATACCTAACGCAGCAGTGGGTCATTAACACCAAAGCGTAGAAGTATATAGAGGAGAATTTGGTGATTTATGTGATCAAAAGCTATTGACAAGTCCGAATAAATGTCCTTAACTCCTGCTCCATCAGAAAATGCTCAAGGCAAACTATTGCATGCAATTAGCAGGTTTTTAGTGCATCTGTTCCTCTGTAGGAATCCATCTTGCTCTCATGCTATCAACTTGGGACATTTCAGCTAGTACAAGAGTGTATCAGCAACCATATAAAGCAAAGGGAATAGCGTTATAGGACGGTAAATATTTGGGTCAGTGGGTGTACCCACCTTCTGAATAGCAGTGATTACTCCTCGCTACCATATTGTTGTAATATGGTTTTTCTCCGTGGAGCGCTGATAGAATTTAGTCATAGGTTTCGCCAGATCACAGGTTGTTGCCTGTAAGGCGCACGGTGGAATTCAATCGCCACCAGGAGAGCAGTTGATATGCAGGGACAACAGTTTCTTTGACTCACTCTTTAGTTAGTGAAGTTGCTAGCTCTGCTGAAACAACAGTTCAATCCGTACATTCTTAATGACTCTTTTCAAATCATCGATGACCTGGATGTACTCAACCTGTCAGACAAAGTCATATGTTCCTTGGATGTAGAATCGTTATTTACCAACGTGCCGCCACATCAGACGGTTGATTACGTGTGCGAATTAGCTGAAAACTGTGGCTGTTCGTTACCACTTCCGACTGAATTGCTAAGAGAATCTCTACTATTGTGCACGGATAGTGTGCATTTTCACTTCCGGAATACACCATACCGTCAGATTGACGGCGTAGCACTGGGTAGCCCATTATGTCCTGTGCTCGCTGATTTCTACATGCTGATCGTAGAAAGAAGCATTTCCACGGAAATAGCCTAGGTGCCTTACTACAAACCATATATCCATGGTATCTTGGTTTTCTGTTCATCGGAGCAGCATCTCACACATATGGTAGAACGGCTCAATGGTGCGCATGTTAACTTACGGGTTACATGCGAAATAGACCCGAACAGTTGTTTGCCATACCTTGAAATACTCAAGTCGCGGGGATGATGTATTTATTAAGTGGTCCATTTACCGAAAATCAACTTGGTCTGGTCAGTAACTGCACTTCACCAGCTTCACACCAGTGCGGAACAAACGGACACTAGTGAGGACTCTAGTTAGTCGTGACAGACGAATTTTTTCGGCCGACTGTCTGAACGATGAGTTAGTGTTAATTTAAGAAACACTAATGGCGAACGGCTACCCTCGAAAATTTATCGCGAAACACAGGCAAACGCGAGGGCCCAAGGACTTGGTGCGAACGGCAGCCTAAAAGATAGTATATAACGAGTTAGCTTTCAAAGGTGAATAAACTACGCTGAAGAAAACTAAGCGTATAATTTCGGCTACACAAGGAAGTTACTATGTTGCACAAGTTGTCGTTATCAACCGAACCCGAAATTTTTCCATACCTCCAACAAATAAAGATCAGCATTTTGGGGCCAATTCACACTGTGTATACCAATTTGTACGTGACTACGGTAAAAGTTACATAGGCAGAACTAATCGAACGCTGACTTCCTGAATAAAGGAACATGTGCCAAGATGGGTTCAACGTGAAGTTGCTCAGATTGCCTACCCTCGTCAGATTCTATTTTCACGCAGACTGCCGGTTTCCTCGATAGACAAACACCTATTAGACTCGGGACACCAATTAGAGCTAGGCTCAACGTTTAAAGTTGTGTTACATCACACTAATCCCCGCTTCCTTCGGTTTGCTGAGGCTCTCCCTTTAAGTCGGATTAAATCAGCCATGTGTGTTCAGAAACAATATTTGCCAGCCTAAAGCTGCCTTGGACTTAGGTAGGAACTTCCGTCATTCGTTTTGCACCTTAAGCTTGTCTGGTTGCACCCACTGTTAGCTATATCTATGCTTATCGGTTATTGTTAATGGTACTGAGGAGACAAAACGAAATACACGCATCAACCAGCCTTCGCTTATTCCGTGCGTTTCAAATTGTTGAAGGGAACTAACTGCATTAAAGCACGCTTTACAGTAAATGTACAAATACATTATGCTGATGGTTACTAATGTGACTGATATGGCAGACTGATATGAGATTGGTGCGCAGTTTTCAGTAACCACCACTGGAAACTCCCAGTGACTTTAGCCTTTGTTGGTGGGACAGCCTGAGTAGACCCTTGACGTTCTTTGTGGCCCTGCGTTGTGTTTTCTCCAACACTTCTAATTTGCGCTTCAACGAAGATTGCCAAACTGGGTTAGCGTATGCATCGTGACGACGCACGTAAGAATTGTGTTCGAGTATCTCAAACCCTGCAATTGCTGACTTATGGAACAGAATATGGCATTCAGTTGCACTATACAATATTAACCAATCATCAAAGTGTATACATCAATTCATTGTATTATCCACCGAGCTTCTATACGGAAAATCTGCAAGTCGTTATTCAGTGAGTGGAATTAAGTTGCATTTCACGTCTTTAGTTTTACGCAACATCAGTCATCATCTTCTCCGCGGACTTCGGTAGCTGCTCTAAACGGTTGCATGTATTCAACTGCTTTCAAAAAGGAGGTCGTCGATGGTTTAATACGACCCTTGGATTGTTGTGCATTGAGACGAATTAAATAAAAAAGGCGCTATATGACGGAAACAGGTTGTTGTGATACTAATCATATTGTCAAACAGAATCACAAAGCAGCCTATTTTGCTTTGTAAGTGTGTCAAAGTATAGGACAAGATTGACCTACGTTTGGTAATCAGGGAAATCCTTTAAACTCACACATTATCAGCGCCTTAAACAGCAAATATAATGCTGTTGTCCGCTGCTTCATAAGTTTTAGCTTCCATGGCAACGAAGAACCCGCTGGCAATTTTAGTTCCCTTATAAAGCAATCCATATATACTTTTTATACACCGGCACAGAAATACCTTCATTTTAGTGTTTTTATCTCTGGACTCAGCTATGCAGATGTTTGTAAACAGGTGAAAACATCTAGGCCCAATCAGTCACTTCAATCTTAAACCCATGCGACTCAAGATCTGGGTAGCTCGTCAAGATTTCGAAAATAACATGTAGCAGTTCATCAGTAGTTTAACCTGTATAGTTAAATCACTAATGTATCATTCATGTATTTGAAACTACTTGGTGGTGTATTTCATCCGGTGCAAACGTTCCACCTGATTCTAATATTGTACGGGTTGTTGTCTTCACAGCGAGAGAGGATATATAGAAAAATATTGGCCATTCTGTCGAACAGAAGCTTACATTAACAGTAGCATAACGCTGCATGTGATTCTTTTCAGTACCAGCTTACGATGACTTAAACATTAAAGAAATCATAATATTGGCTCATTAAAGATGGCATAGCAAAAATTATATTGCACAACAAAGCTTATTCCCCAACAATAACGGAAACGGAATTGCTTTTCGGGCGTAAACAGTTGAATGTTTGACCGGTTACCTAAACACAAATAATTCCGTTTTGTTTGAACTGTCCGTTTAACAGCAATGCAATACATTTACTTCGGTGAAAGGTGACATGCTCTGTTGTGTTAACTAGGTATGTCCCATTAAGACATGTGGATTATTGCAGAAACTAATCAACTCTGCTAAATGCTCCGAAACGGTTTGATCATGAGCATGAACTAAGGATGCTGCCAAATTAGACAAGCGAGCAAAAATAACGTTATTGTTGCCATATCATGTATTAGCATGATAGTGTAATATGATTCAACGTATCGTCAAAATGTAGTGTGACAAGATATATATGTATATATAAGACTGAGGGAAAAGGTTGCTTCTCTACAATTTCCACATTTCAGGTTAAACAAATGATGGGCACCAACTTCTACTACTTTTACAATTCCTGTGTGAAGGGTATGACGGATTTGATTCAACTTCAGGTCAATCGGCTATCTTCCCATCGATTGGATGCGAACGAGCCATTTTACGAAATCGATGAGTTGCTATATTTGGAACAACGTGCCCAACAATGTATAACCTCAATGAACCCTATTTGAGCTGTGAATACAATGTATATATTGAGATGGAACAAAGTAGCCGATAGGCTGGGGTGAATTGCACCAACCAGAACACCGCTGTTACTCGTCGTTTTGGGTTCATTGAAATTAGCTTAAATTTTAATGTATCGTTTGAAGACCGTCACCATACTCGTCTTCAATATGTTTACAAGCTATATAAATATTGTCTGCTAAGTTATCAAGGGTTAAGTCACCTGCTTTAGCTACATTTATCTTTGCATGGTTAAAGGACGCTCTTTCATGTTTAGTCTTAGCATGTGCAGTTGTTGAAATAGATTTATGTCATTGAATGAAAGTTGATGATAATTGGAATTGTGTGCGTTATAAGCAACTCTCATAATGCCGGTCTTCAAGAATTAATATAGGTCATGCAATTTAGTCTGATTCGTTCAACACCAAATGTATTATGTATGGACAATCTTAAGTAGCCACAACCTCTAATAATTACATTTAACTATGTTTTTTCAACAAACTGCTCCATTTCAATTACAACTATTTTAGGACCTAACGAACAGTAGGATGGATGTAACTGGCAACGCGTCAAAAATTTTGGATTGAATTCATAAATCTTTAAAGGTAACCTTAATTATCAAGAACGAAAGACCGAGGGTGAACAATTGTTTTCGATGATTCATCTTCAGACCTGTACAATCATATGGTTGAAATCGCAATAGGAAAGTACAAGGGGATTAACGATCAGTTCAAATGAGATAGATCACGTGTCGATCAAAGACATGAACCAGTAACAAACAACAAACTAGGTCTGAGGTACCGTTGCACAATTGCAGTTGCTGTCCGAAGGATCCGTTTTGGCTGGCCAAGGTAGCTGAACAGCTTCGATCAGCTTCTTTTGTGCACACAAAAGAGGTTGGTACAACCGAATGCTGATCGCCTCGGCAGTAGCAAGGGTCCGGAGGCGCAGGCCTTTCGACTGGAGTGGAGGGACCCTGTACAGTATTCGAAAGGCACTGACTGGGTCAACCTCATGCCCACTATCAACCAGATGAGCCATAACTGAGCTAGTTATAGCTCCAGTACCACCTCGACGCAACCAACGTGGTAGGTGCTCCTTAATGCGTTTCGAAAGTTGCCGCGCCGTTCGACCGATGTAAGTAGCGCCACAAGCGCACTTGAACTGATAAATTACCATAGAAGCGGTCAGCGTCGGTAACTTGTCTTTGTTGTAAATACGGATGAGTGGCTCCGTGGAAAAGGTACACCTAAGTTTGGCTGCTGGAAAAGTTGACTTGACAGCTGTTGAAAGGCTTCTAGTTACACGCTCAGCAGCGGCGTCTCCCTTGAAGGGTAGTCGTATGAAAAGTTCTTTTTTCTCTGCTGTCTGAACCTGTAACTGGTCGGGCTTACTTTGCATGTTCCTCAAAATGAAACGATCAGGATATCCGTTTTCGCGCAACAAATTCTGAATGAGCGTCAACTCATTATCCAACTTGTCTTCAGAACAGATCCTGTGGGCCCTTGTGGTTAGACAGCGAATTAGGTTTCGCTTATATCTCAACGGAACGAAACTGTGAAAGTTCGTATACTGGCCACTCCAGGTTTTCTTCCTGTAGACTTGCCGTTGGATCGAGCCGTCTGCCCTTCTAGTTAACAGCACATCAAGAAACGGCAACTGATCGTTCAATTCCTTTTCGTAGGTGAACTGCAATGATCCGTGGGCCCGATTAAAGCGGTCAATAACAGCGTCAAGATCAACAGACTGGTCGGCCACGACAAATATGTCGTCCATATAGCGGTGGTAACATTCAAAGGCCGTGATCTCCTCATGTAACTTGGTATTCTCTAATTTCGCCATGAAGACATCAGCTAACAACGGACCCAATGGTGATCCCATAGCTACACCATCCTTTTGTCGGTAGTAAGTGCCATTGAATAAGAACTGTACGTTCCAAGTGCAACGCAAAAGAAGGCTTTTCAAGTCACGCAACGGTATGCATATACTTGCTTTTGTTTCTTCTATGTAGGAACAGAGATAATCGATCGTCTCGAAAAGTGGCACGTTGGTGAAAAGCGATACAACATCCAAGGAAAACATTACTTTCTTATCAATGTTGCGATCTTTGATGCTTTCGATGAAATGAAAGGTGTCACGAAGGCTGTAGTGTGTAAGTCGCTGTCTTACTGGCTCTAGAATTTCCACAAGCCATTGGGCGACGGCATGGTAGGGTGAATTAACCATTGATAAGATCGGGCGAAGCGGGACACCTGTCTTATGAATTTTTGGTAACCCATAAAGTCTCGGGACATTCGTGCCACTCGGCTTCAGGCTATCATAAAGTGTATTTGATATATGTCCATTATTCCGAAGATCTCGCAAGCTTTTAATAATTTGGTTTTCAATCCTCTCTGTCTGGTCCTTTTCTCCAATCATTCGGGAAAATTTCGATTCGTCACTCAGAACCTTTTCGAGCTTGTTTATATAGTCTTCTTTATCCAACAGAACGACTCCAGTACCCTTGTCCGGTCTGCTCAGAACGATCTTACCATTGCGTCGTAAATCCTTCAGCGCGTCAAGGTGCTTGCGTGTCAGTGGACCGTGAGTGTGGACATGGCACTTGCGATACTGGTAGCAGGTGTTCACTAAAGAACACTTAAAGCGTTCCAGGTCTTCATTTGACTTAGCTACTAGCCCTTTTGTTTGGCCAAACAGGCTTTCAAACTGTAACTCATAGTGAAGCTGATTGTCTTTGTGTTTGGGAGCGCAAAACTTTGGACCAAGCGATAGAACTTCCATTAAAGTGGAGTTCAATTTCATACTTGAGAAATTGTGCACGTACCTCTCAGGTCTATTAGGGAAAGTGGATTGCGGCTTATGCTGATTCAACGTCTTTGTTAGGGCCAAATGCCTTTGTCGTACACGGTTTGCGGCATTCGGTTGTACCAACCTCTTTTGTGTGCACAAAAGAAGCTGATCGAAGCTGTTCAGCTACCTTGGCCAGCCAAAACGGATCCTTCGGACAGCAACTGCAATTGTGCAACGGTACCTCAGACCTAGTTTGTTGTTTGTTACTGGTTCATGTCTTTGATCGACACGTGATCTATCTCATTTGAACTGATCGTTAATCCCCTTGTACTTTCCTATTGCGATTTCAACCATATGATTGTACAGGTCTGAAGATGAATCATCGAAAACAATTGTTCACCCTCGGTCTTTCGTTCTTGATAATGAAATGGGAATTTTCCACTTACTGTAACCTTAATTATTAAATGCATTTTGTGTGCCCTCATGTAACACTCATTACTATTACAGTGGTTTTCTCACGGACTATCTAAGTACATTTCTCATTTGCATCTCTTTCTTCGTGCAAAATGCGATTAAAAACACAACGATTAGGATCGCTGCGAATAGCTCCAAATTTCCAGCTTTAGTTCATAAGCTAGTGTTATAACCGAATGTGGTAGTACCTAATAGGTAAAACCTTGGTTTGCTTAAATCATTAAAATCATTAAAATCGCCTCATTCCCGATAAATTTGATATTGAGCCGAGACCAGTAATTTACGTTGAGTTTGTATGATAAATTATTTCAGTGTCTAGGTGCCTGTCAAAAGTGCTGCCTGGTTGACAAGAGCAATAACACGCAACTTCGATTCCGTCCTACAATGCACTCGAGTAAATAATGCAACTGAGCTGCAGGTGCAGTCGCATGGCTGATGAGAACGATGCTACATCCGCAGCCAATGTGTTCGAAATGATGCGATTTATGACACGCTTTACGGACAACGCAGAAACAGTGCATAGAATTTGAACAACTTGGGTACCAATCTGCCATCTGAGGCACATAGCATGAGGTGGTTGGAACTGTAAATTCCAAAAGCATTTGTTTATAACTTCAACTTTTATCATTGCAT